>CABHPQ010136842.1:27694-44269 GCA_902168405.1 Peromyscus aztecus
CACACACACACACACACACACACACACACACACACACACACACACACCTTTAACCCTAGCATTCTGGAGGCGGAGATCCATCCAGATCTCTATGAGTTCAAAGCCACACTGGAAACAGCCAGACATGGTGACACATGCCTTTAATCCCAGGAAGTGATGGCAGGAAGCAGAAAGGTATATAAGGTGTGAGGACCAGGAACTAGAAGCTGTTAAGCTTTTAGGCTTTTAGCAGCAGTTCAGCTGAGATCCATTCGGATGAGGACTCAGGAGCTTCCAGTTTGAGGAAACAAGATCAGCTGAGGAACTGGTGAGGTGAGGTTAGCTGTGGCTTGTTCTGTTTCACTGATCTTTCAGCATTCACCCCAATACCTGGCTCTGGGTTTGTTTTTATTAATAAGACCTTGTAAGATTCATGTTACAGCCAGCCAGGAAATTCTTGAGACCAATTCTTGAGAAATGAAGTCAACAAATCTAAAGATTTCGTTTCATTTAAAATGGGGGTGTTTAAGACTGAGGAAATGGCTTGATGGATAAGAGTGTCTGCTGTGTAAGCATGGGGACTTTAGTTTGAATCCCAGGACCCATCCCAAAAGCAAGCAAACAAACGAACCCTTGGGCATGACTATGCATGCCTGTAACCCCTGTGCTAGGGGGTAAAGACAGGAAAATCCCTGGAGATGGTTGGCCAGCTGGTCCACCCAACAAAGTGATCTTCAGGTTTAGTGAGAAGGCCTGTCTCAAGGGAAAAGAGTGAGTCATAATAGAGCAAGCCACATAATGCCCTCCATAAGTGCACGTATGGATGTGTGCAACTATACACACAGATGTATACACTACATACACACATACCACACATAAACTCACAAAATAAAAGAGTGATATATGTTTTCTATAACAACATTATTGTGAGGGTATCTGATGCAAAAGGTTTGCTGGAATAACAGAGTGTGATGGCCTCACATGATGAGCCAGAGAAGATGTGGAAGAGCTAAACAATCGAGAGTTGGGTGGCTTAGAGCCAGAAAGTGTGGGTTTGAATCCTTGAATTTTAACTCATTCTACTAAGCTGAGTGTCCTCTATGTTACTCTCTGTTTTATTTATCTAAAAGGGGGGATTAAAAATTGTTCATCTTCAGAATGTTGTTATGTGGAATAAATGATAGCTCTTAGGAAGAGCTCAATAAAAGTTAACCTCTACATTCAACTTAGGCATAGATGAGTATGAGTAGGAAACTGATGGTAGCTACAGAATCAGGCAGGCTAGCCTAGTATTTTAGCTTAACAAGGTGAAAGTTGTGAAGATTTGTTAGAAGTTAACATTAATGATTTGACAGAATGATAATGAGTCTACTTAAATTATTTATTTCATCTTTGGTGAAATTATTATTTCATCATATATATCCATTTCTTTTAGATTTTCCAGTTTGGTAGAATACAGACTTTAAAAGCACATCCTTTAGGATTCTCTGACTTCCTTTGGTGTCTGTTGTAATGTTTTTCTTTTCAACTCTAATTTTATTAATTTATATACTCTCTTTTTGTTAATTTGTATTTCTTGTTTCTATTTTATTAATATTAGGACTGATTTTGATGATCTCATCCTGTCTCCTTTTTTTGAGGAAGTTGGTTTTTAGGTGTATCATTAAGTTATTAATCTGAGACATCTATTTAAAACTAATTTCTTCATTTAAGCATGGTGGTGGTGGTGGTGCATGTATTTAATTTCAGCACTCAGGAGGTAGAGGCAGGTGGATCTCTGTGAGTTCGAGGCCAGCCTGTTCTACAGTGTGAGTTCCAGGACAGTCAGGGATATACAGAGAAACCCTGTCTCAAAAACAAACAAATAATAATAATAGTAATTATTATTATTTTTCATTTAATAAGAGCATAACTAATGCTTGAAATTCCTATGATTTTCTTTGGGTACATAGGTTCATTTATTTTAAACTTCTCTAAGTACAGAATGTTTCTTTGCCAGAAGGAGTTTATAGATTTTTATCAGTCAGTGCATCTGTGGAATGATGGATGTGTTACGAATGGAAACTGAATTAAAGATTCAAGAATTCTAAAATGTTATCTAGTTACTTATATGATTTATGTTGTGTGTACACATTGTAATATTGCACATAGATCTTGGTTTATGCCCTCTGTATTTCTGTGATGCACTCTGTAAAATTAACTCGCTAATTCATGCAATGGATGCAATGCTCCCTTTGGGTGTCAGCCCAGACAACTTCTACTGCATTGGGTTTCCTCCATTCGCCTCTTTTCAAGAGTGACTTTTAGTGCCCCCTCTGTGTCTGATAGTATGTGAAGGAAAGGTTTATCCTAAGACATTTTTCATACTTGTAAATGTGAGGAGGAACAAAATGGAGAGAGAAATCTCACTGTAAAGAAAAGGCAGCTGAAAATAGTAGGAGTGAGATTTGCTGACACTGTGGAACAGCCGAGTTCTTATGGCCTCATAAACATATTTCTAAGAAGCTGCCCAATTCCAATCGCACACTTCCCTTATAGAATTACACTGCTCATATTCTTTGACCAAAAACTTCCAAAATGATTTTTTTCAGTCTCCTTCAATATATAGATTCAAAGTTCAACTGGATTAATTTTTCTCCATGCTGTGTAAGTTGGCAAAGGAAGGGGCTCAGAGGGCAGATTCCAGTGGAAGAATCTGCAGAGTTTTTTGAAAACAGAACATTTGGACAAAACCATTGGATTACCCTTCAGCTTTGTGGGCTCCTGGGTGTCTAAGGCTCTTTGAAGTGGTTTAACTTGTAGGGATTCACTTTTTAGATCTTGTTCTATGTATAGTGAGCTGGAATCTAAAGTAGATATTGACTTTTATGATGGATCTAAAATTGTATTGGGAAATATTCATGGTATGGAAGTGCAATCCCATCTCCACTACCTCATTCTTACCACCAGTCTTGACAGAAATTCTCAATTAGCACCCACCCCCGCAAAACCATGGTGGTAATTCTGATTATATTTTCCTGTCTGCCTCCCCTAACAGATTACCTCCAAATCAATTTTTCCTGATAGTCTAATTAACTCACAGCCCTGCTCAAAAATCACTATTCTAGGCTTACTCTACAGAAACTAAATTCCTCTTCATTATCATGGTTTCAAAATTTCTGAAAGTATTTATCTAGCTCCTATTGTGGACTGACAATTCTGCAAAGTTCCAGGAGCTTAATGGCAAATATGAATGTAGCATTTATCACCAAAGAGCCTGTAGATGAATGTTGGGAAATGTCTTAGTTAGGGTTTCTATTGCTATGAAGAGACTCCATGATCATGACAACTCTTTTTTTTTTGTTTGTTTGTTCTTTTTTCATTATTTTTTTTATTTATTTTACATACCAACCACAGTTTCCCTTCCCTCCTCTCCTGATGTTCCCTTTCCCCACCTTCTTACTGTACCCCTCCCTCCACTCCTCAGAAAGGGTAAGGCCTCTCATGGGATTCAACAAGGCATCGCATATTAAGTTGAGGCAGGACTAAGCTCCTCCACCCTGCATCAAAGCTGAGAGAGGCATTCCACCATAAGGAATAGGTTCCAAAAAGCTAGCACATGTGCCAGGGACAGATCCTGGTCCCACTGCAAGGGTTCCCACAAACAGACCAAGCTACACAACTGTCACCCACGAGGCCAGGTCAGTCCCATGCAGGCTCCCTAGCTGTCAGTCCAGAATCTGTGAGTTCCCACAAGCTCAGGTCAGCTGTCTCTGTGGGTTTCCCATCATCATCTTGATCCCCTGGCTTGTACAATTCCTCCTCCTTCTCTTCAACAGAACTCCTGGAACTCAGTCCAATGCCTACCCATGGATTACCACATCTGCCTCCATCAGTCACTAGATGAAGATTCTATGATAATAATTAGGGTAGTCACCAATCTGATTATAGGAGAAGGCCAGTCCAGACAATCTCTCCACTATTGCTAGGAGTCTTAGCTGGGATCATCCTTGTGGATTCCTGAGATACTTCCTGGCACCAGGTTTCTCCCTAACCCCATAATGGCCCTCTCCATCAAGATGTCTCTTTCATTGCTCTCCCTCTCTGTTCCTCCTCCCCCAACTCGATTATCCTGATCCCTCATGTTTCCATCCTCCATCCCTCAACTAAAGAATGGATAAAGAACATGTGGTTAATTTACACAATGGAGTATTACTCAGCAGTAAAAAACAATGACATCATGAAATTTGCAGGCAAATGGATGGAACTAGAAAAAAGTCATCTTGTGTGAGAAAAACATGGTATATACTCACTCAGAAGTGGATAGTAGAGAGATACAAAGAAAAGGATAACTAGGTTACAATCCACAGCCCTAGAGAAACTAGGTAACAAGGAGGACCCTAAGAGAGACACATTGATTGCCCTGGGAAGGGGAAATAGATGAGATCTTCATGAGTAAACCAGGAGTAGAGAGAGTGGGTATAGGGAAGGGGATGAGGCATGACAACTCTTATAATGGAAAACATTTAAATGAGATGACTTACAGCTCAGAGGTTTAGTCCATTATCATCATGGCAGGAAACATGGACATTGTGGAGAAGAAGCTGAAGGTTCTACATCTTGATCCGCAGGCAACAAGAAGTGAACTGTGTACCACACTGAGTAGAGCTTGAGCATAGGAAACTGCCTAGCCCACCCCCACAGTGAGACACTTCCTCCAACAAAGCCACATCAACTCCAACAAGCCCACACCTCCTAATAGTGCCACTCCCTTTGGGGGCCATTTTCTTTCAAACCACCACAAGAAAGCAGGTGACTTTTTTAAAACTGAATTTTATTTTTGAAATTATAATATATTACAACATTTCTCCCTTTTCTTTCCTCCCTTCAAATCCTCCCATGAACCCCTCCACAGATGGTTTTACACTTCTTCAAATACAGTGACTTGTTTCAAGTTGATTCTTTTGGTCAACATGTATCTAAGTGCTCCTTAAATAACAGGCTTTGCTCTAGGATGTGGAGTTCTAGTGGCTGAGAAATTCAGTGTTCACCCCTATAGTATTTATATTCTGAATTGGAATAATATGCAGAAAAGTAATATATACAAATAAAAGCAAAAAATGAAAACAAAAAAAGGTTGTACCTATAAGTTTCATTAATTTTCCTCAGATTTTCAAACTTATTAATGATTTTTTGGTGTATATTTTTAAAAGTGTATATGTATATCCTGCTGTACATGCACATGTTTTAAAAATAAAAGGGTGAAACTCTCACTTAGTATAGTTAACTGAATCAAACTTTAACTTCTCTTATATAAAGACATGCCTTGTAACAATGCCATTTTATAGTTTTAGTTGGCAGATTCTTTGACTTTGCAGTACATTAAAAACCCGGGTGGAATTTAACAATGAGCCAAAAAAATATAATGGCATAATAGCAGGGGATTTGGCTATGAGAACAAAAAACAAAGACAGCACCAAGAATTCCATTAGGCCGAAAATAATAAAAAATAAAAACTAATAGCATAAAAAGGAATTGAGGATTTTGGAATGCAGATCTAACAGTTGGTGTTAAACTGTGGACTAGATTGCAGGAAGCCACACATGACTAAGGAGTATGTGTGTCATGAGAGGCCACAGAACTGAAACGACAAGCAGTAACAAGATGACAGAGGCATGTTCTGGTGATGTGGGGGAGATTCTGTTATGTTCTTCATTCTCTTGGTTCCATACCAGGGCCCCGAGAGGAACAGGACTGATTGAACAAACATATTATGAGAGGATTTCTTAAATTGGCTTACAGGTAGTCCAATAGTGGCTGAATTCACACAGAAGGGGCTATGAACCCAGTACCTTCTCAGGTCGTGAGTGTAGGTCTCCATTTCCTCAGGAGTTGGCCACTGGCCCATGAGGGCAGAAGAAGCAGAAGCAGTGAGCAGAGTTTGGACAGCCGTGAGCATGACTGAAAGAACTTCCAGGAGTCAACTTCAGAGAGTCAGCTCATTTTATTGTTCTGGGTTAAGGTATATGAGGGTTCTTAGGGTTAAGGACAGGAAGGGTTGATTGGTTATGACACAGCACCTAATTATCATTCGGGCAGGAGGAAAAAACAGGATTTCTGTGCTGAGTCGTACAGTGGTTGCAGGGAGCTCTGTGCAGGGTCATCCTCCATATTGGGTCAAGCATCTGAGCTTAGAGACACTCTCCAAATAAGAGTAGACAGAGAAGAGGAAACCCTACTGGGAAAAGGAGTCCTCCATTTTGCTCTGAACTCAGAGAGATATCCAGACCTGGAAGACTGCAACCTTAAATGTAGGGTTCTCCAATACAAGATCCTTAGCAGTGCGGAAAGCATAGAGGATTCCTGGAGTGTCACGGGTCTTCAGTTCATGTTGGAAGGCCAGTGAAACTGGGTTCTAATGTCAGTGAAAAGTGGCAGCAGTGGCAGCAGCAGCAGCAGCAGCAGCAAAATGCCAAGAGGGTGGATGTGGACCAGCACAATATGAAGGCAACAAGGCAAAACCAAAGCTTTTCTCTCTTGGACTTCTCCTTTTCTGGTCTGCCACTGGAAAGCCATCTTTAGGATGGGCCTTCAGATTTCAGTTAAACTGATCAAGACAATCCCTCACAGATACCCAACTGATAATTTGTTCAGCTGGTTGTAGATCCAGGCAAGTTGACAGCTAAGATTAGCTGTCAGCGTCTCCAAGATAAGGTTTTTGGCATTTTAATAGAGATGTTTCACAACCAGCAGTCAAGCATTAGTAGTGTATTTCCAGGCTTTCAGGAGGCAGATGTTTCTGAAGGGGAAACAGGATAAGAACGAGGAGACTGATTTGCTGCAACTAGACCTATACATGCGAATGTGTCTCGTGACTCTGTTTCACAAACCAGACCTTGATGGATGGGGCCTGCTCTGAGAAGCTGTCCAAGTGCCCATGCAGGTGATGGGATAAGAAGGCTCTGCCCTGCTCCAGGGGCCTTCTGTCTGCAGTGGTGAAGTTGAATTTCTGGTCTGAGTTTCTTCACCAAGAAGGAATCAAGCACGTTGTGTGGGGCACTAGACTTCCTGTCAGGCAAGAGCAGCTGAAGCTGGAGCATTCACTTCTGCTTAGCATCCACTTCTGAAACTTAGGTCATGTCTCGTGCTACCGAGGACATGTACTTGGTTGTGTGGCCATGTGGGGTGTGAGCAACTAATGACCTGCATGGTGGAGTGTTTGCTTAGAAATCTCTTCACAAGACATCCTTAATGGGGAATTCCACACAGGGAAGTTATAGCTTCTCTCTCTCTCTCTCTCTCTCTCTCTCTCTCTCTCTCTCTCTCTCTCTCTCTCTCTGAAAAATATAGAGAGAGAGCTTCTCAGTATGATAAAAAGAGCTCAAGAGGTGAACTGTCTCCCACAGCCTGCCCACAGCCTAGGGAAGGAGTTTTGTTTGTGGATGGGCTCTTCCAGTCTCACTGAACTTCATATTGATGCCACTTAAAATATATATCCACAGGCTGGTCTTCCTTGAACATTGTAAGGATACTATGAATAGAGAAATGTTTCCTTTTTTGTCGAAGGTCATCTAAGGTCACATACCAGGAGCTCCAGGGAGAGTGCTTCTGGAACATGGCTACCCCTGAGAGGGAGCCAATGGTGCACATTCCAGAAGAGGCTAAAACAACTCTCACCTGACAGAGCCTTGGCTCAGGGGGGTAACTGACTCAGTCAGGAAGTCATATAGGGTTAGGATTCCCGTGGCTCAGGCAGAGTGGGCCTGTGTTCTATCACTCTTTAAAAAGTTGATGTGAGGTTCATACAACACAAAGTCAATCATTTTACAATCTATATTTGGTGGGATTTAGTGCACTTAGGATATTGTATAACCACCACCTCTGTGTAGTTATAGGATATTTCCATCAAAGGAAATCTCCTATCAAGCCCTTATTCCTATTCCACTCCTCACATAATTCCTTCCATAATTCCTGATCGCTGCTAGCATAGTTTCTATTGCTTACAGGTTTAAATATTCCTGATATTTCACATACAAGGAATCATACCCTGTGTGATCTTTTCACTCAGTAATATAATATTTTCGGGCTGATATGTTAGTATCTCATTCATTTTTAAAAAATCTAACAATATTTCACTATAGATAATTCTATGTTTAGTTTACCCATCTGAATTTAGTTTTGTAAAAAAAAAAAAACAAAAAAACAAAAAAAAACCTCTCAAGAAATGTGTTGTTATGTGAGTATCTTCTAGACAGAATTTAGATATCATAGATCTGCTTGTGTAATATATTAATAATTTCTGCAGTTCAAACTTTTTGTTCAGCTATGTTTGGGAAGAAACTGCTTGGTGGAGTTTAGCCGAACTGTTTTTCAGTACATATTGCCTGGCACAAGCTCTCTGCCCTTTTGTCAAACCTTACAGAGATTGTCTTCCTCTGTAATCCTGGCATTAAAATATGAACATGAGCATTATAGATGGCCAGATGTATATGAAATAACTCAGACACAATTAACACATAGTGTGTCTAGCAGTTCCCTTTCAAATAATCAAATGTTCTTTGTTTCTGTTAAGTAGCACTTATAAGTATGTGGGGGACATCATAGCATCACCCACATATTACAAAGCATGAAAGTGATATGTTCTATCAGCGTCCAATGTTCAACTCATCTGGCAAGTGTTCACTTTTTTTTAACATCAGATGCCAGGCACTGTGCATTCTAGAGCACACATCCAGGTGTAAGATAAGATGGGTGCTTCCAATCAAATTTAGTTCTGGGAGAAAGAAGGAGGAAATGACTTTAGAACAATCTCATAAACACATGGGAGAGATTTCAACCAGGGTGTTAAGACAAAATGAAAGCAGTGCCAACCCACTGTGGCCAAGAAATCGTGAAAATGCACCTCAGGCTTCTCAGTGCTGCAGGGAAGGGAAGGGGTTTTCTCATCATCAGACAGGTGGTAGACTGCTCAGATTTATATATTTTAATAATTATAAGAGTTAGTGATAACTTAGCATTCCTCAGAAAAGGATTAAGCATAGACTGAGGTTACTGAGAGGCAAAAGAAACTCGTTTCTCTTGAAAGACATATTCAGGTTTTTCCTCAACAAGGTTCTCCAGGTTATCTTCAGGCTTCACTTTTGTAAAGTCTTCTGGAATGTTCTCCTCAAGGGATGTAATATTGGCCAAGTCATAAATAAGCTTCAATTTTTTGGTATGGAACATCATAACCCATCTTCGAAAGGTTTGTTTGATGGTTGAAGAGGCTATTCTATAGGCTATTTCTCTAAAAAGTTTACGAGTTTTTTCTGCCAACAACTTGATCACAGGATCTTCGTCCCGAGCCACTCGTTCAATAACTGTAACAGCAGAGGGGCCCTTAGTTCAAGGTCTCTCTGACTCTAAGAGCATTAAGTCTAAGCTCTCACCTTTCACCAAGTTGTTCTCCCCCATATTCTCCACCTGCAACTCTTCCCTACCCCTCTCTTTACTTGACTAATGAGATCTACTAGAGAAAAACAAAAATGGTTACCAAATTTATGGCATACTTATGTGCCAAGCATTCAGCTCAGTATCATAAGAAGAGATTCAAGTGTTGGTGATAGTCATGTAAAACACTGGAATAAGTCCAAGTGCTTATCAATAGAAAACTGATTAAAATTAAGGTTATTATAAAATAAAATAGCACATGTATTTTAATATAATGAGTCAATGCATATTCATTGTCACAAAAAAAAAGCTTGTGATAAACAGCCTTGAACTTGAGGCCATTCCTCTGCTTCAACCTTCCAAATGCTGGGACTACAGGTTGAGCCATATTATTTTCTTTTATTTCTTTGGATAAAAGAACAAGAATTAAAAAGGATGTTTTAGAAAAGAAAAGGAGAGAAAGACAAGAGGAAAGAGAGAAGAGAAAGATCTTAAGGGTTAAGGGGGAAGTATAGTGCTTGACAAGCAGGAGCTAGTCAGGAGTGTTGAATGAATGAAAGTGACTGGCGGAATGAAGGAGAGATAATGATGCACCAAGTGGGCACAACTCTTTGTGGCAACTGTACCACCCTGGTGGGACACACTGACAAGGGAGGCAACTGCATGAATACAGTGTGGAAGTCCATGGGAAATCCTTGAACTTCCAGCCGTGCTGTTGCGAACCTGAAATTTCTCTGGACAATAGTAGACTTTATAAAGACAGACAGACAGGAAGGAAGGAAGGAAGGAAGGAAGGAAGGAAGGAAGGAAGAGAGGAGCAGACAGCTATCCTAGCTATTTTCTTAAAAAAAAACTTTTAGATTTATTTATTGTATTTTATATCTATGAATTGTTTGCCTGAGTATATGTATGTGCAGCACATGTGTGCTTGGTGCCAGCAGAAGTTAGACTAGGGTGTCGGATTCCCTGGAAATGGTGTTGTGGATGACTGTGGGACACCACGTGGGTGCTGGTAGTTGAAGTTTGGTCCTCTGCAAGAACAAGTGCTTCCAACTGCTGAGCCAGCTCTCCAGCCCTGCCCCCAAGCTATTTCCTGATAAGACAGTAGAGAGATGCTAAGATAGAGTGACGCCCAGTACCCGAGCCCTTTGGAGGAATAACAGCATTACTCTTCTTTAATTCCTCCCCCTCTGAATGTAATGTATTTTAATATCCACTAAAATGTAAAATCTATGAAGAAAGAGCCAGCTTTATTTATTAGGGTGACCCAACAAGTACATGGTGCTGTCTGTCACACAGGACATGTTGGAAAAAAATATTTACAGGATATGTAAGTGAATGACTCCTGAATTTCCAGTAATTTCTTAAGGCTCTGGCATGATCATTAGATTTCAGACAATAAATGGGATAAATTTGGGGAATGAAACAGGGACAGTAATAGAGAATAGGGAGAGTGAAAAAGGCAAATGCCCCTTAACTTAATCAGCAAAACCCTCTCCTGATTTTCCTATCCATAAACCCACCACCATCCGATTTCCATCCTCTAAACTATATAGAACTCTCATTCAGCTAGAATCAAAATAGTGAATTTCTTTGCATCTATACACAAAGACCTCAATCTTACCCTCAAGCATGACATCAATTTCTTCTTTGAGTAGTAAATGTGCTCCAGATTTCCCCAAGTACCCTATGTATAAAGTATAAGCAAAGTCAGGCCAAAATAAACTATTAAATACATTTCTGTTGTTACCTAGCTAGATCATAGATTCTCCTTAAACTATCTTTTAGTGATTTCAAATAATTATTATTTAATGAAAAATTAAAATGTGTATGAAGAATGACCACTAAGTGAACATGCCTTAGCTACCATGTAGGTTCATATCCCAGAAGACTTCTACAAGCTCTTTGCAATTTCCTTCTCCATATTTCAGAATGTATTTTTGGGCTCTACTATCTTCATTCAACATAGTTTTATGAGATGTGTCCATGTTCCTTTCTACAGAAATAGCTCATGTAGTGCCATTTTTACATGCAGAGTGGAGATTCCTTGAAACACAGCCTGGTTATCAACTCATTTTGTTACATATCACTTACTGTTTACTGCTGTAGTTGGCAGTGGGACCTGAGAGAATGGAGCCATGGGCTAAAGTCTCATGTAATAGTCAATTTTGTTCAAAGTATCACACAAGTTAAGAAGAGTCCCATGAGTGAAGAGTCACATGAGAAAAGAAGAGTCCCATGAGTGAAGAGTCACATGAGAAAAGTTAAGAAGAGTCCCATGAGTGAAGTGTACAATTACAAGGTCAAACCACAAATGGCAGGCCAGCTGTACATGGCGGCAAGCCTCAAGTGGCAAAATGTGTATCTCCATAGAGGCGTATAAACAAATATAAATATTGTTGTAATGAATTATCTGAAGTAAATTTCCTCCTATCCACTACATATTGGAGGGGCACAAAAGCATAAACTAACAACAATTCCATGCTTTTGAAGAAACTGAGGTCATAAAACTCTTGTCTGGGTTTCTTGGAGTTTTCTTACAAGCACCCAGTATTCCCCTCATAGGACTCCACTTTTCAGTGGTATAACTACATGTAAGTTGCCCATATTCCAGCATCACTTCCTACCCATGCTCATCTAGGCAACCCTATTTCAACTATCTCACAAGTTAAAGGCCTGAAAAGTAGGTGGGGAGTTGTTGGGGAAAAGGCTTTCAGTGAGAGAGAGAGAGAGAGAGAGAGAGAGAGAGAGAGAGAGAGAGAGAGAGAGAGAGAAGCTGTTCTGGTCTTCATGCTATATATATCTTTCTGCCTTCTGCCATCACTTCCTGGGATTAAAGGCGTGAGTCACCATGCTTGGCCGTTTCCAATATGGCCTTGAACTCACAGAGATGCAGAGGGATTTCTGCCTCTGGAATGCTAGGATTAAAGGCGTGTGCTACCACTGCCTATCCTCTGTTTAATATTGTGGCTGTTCCGTCTCTGACCCCAGATAAGTTTATTAGGGTGCACAATATTTTGGGGAACACAATACCACCACAGAGAACTATCACCAAACTGGAAATTCCAGACTCTCACAGTTAGAGTGTCACAAGGAAAACCATCACTGTCATTGGTCAGATTTGTCCAAGGTGAAAACTTTAGCTGTCATTGCCTCTGAGTGTCTTTCTGGGCTTCTCCCATACACATTTTATTTCTAAACTTTACTGGATCAGATATCTCTCTTATTTGTTGTAGCTTGTTGTTACAGGTGTTCAAGTTGTGTTGAACATGATGTTCATATGAAGTTTTAAATCACTCTTGTTATTTAGATAGTGATTTTAGGCAGTAGAGGGGAATGATATTACATTCAAAATTTTATTATCCATCTTGTTGAACACATTTTATGTAATAATTGGTCAGACAGATATACCTACTTTGTGTTGTAAAATAGAATTTTATTTCAATCACACATATTAACCATGTTCATCATATTTATCACCATGACAGGTATTGTCAATCATAAAACTTGTAAATATTTTAATGAATAATTTGACTTGAACCCTATTTTATATATCCAAAGACAAATTAAGAAAAATTCAATTTATTTACCTACTAATATAGTGGCTCCTTTCTTCAGAAATGTTCGGGAGCTCCATAGGAACCCTAAGGTACCAGATATTAAATCCGTAATGTAACTCTCATAAGAAGAAAGCTGGGAATAAAACAGTAAAATTACTCTCTTAAGTGTTGACAAAGCATATTTGCTTCCTCTAGAGAAGAGTCAAAGTAAGAGACCTTAATTACTTAGTTGCTAGTATGAAATTAAGACCAGTTTAAAACTTGGAGATTTGTCTGTGTGAGCTATACTCCTCTGGCTGCTGGCAAGGACTATTCTATCATATCATTCCTGAACCCAGCATTGTTTTTCCAACCTGTAATTAACATCCTCTCATCCCCACTTATTTACCCTTATTCATACTGGGTTTCAAAAGACCAGCTCGTGAGGTTATGGCAAAATAATTCCAGTTTTCCTTTGGTGATGTGGAGTGTTCTACTCAAGTTTGTATCTACTCACAGGTCAAAATAACAGAAAGAAAATAGAGTGATCAATGTTGAGAGTGTGAAAAATTCTCTTTCTTTCATCTAAAGCTCTTACTGTAAATATAAATACTATCTTTTCTTCACATTCTTTCTACAAGGTCCTGCTTTTCATCAAGTCGTCTGTCACCACTTGTGAAATCTTTATGTTGTGCTTATGATATGTAAAGCAGGGGGCTACTTACAAGGTTGTTGCAGATGTTGAGAACCACTAACTCAAAAGAGTAATTTTCCTCTTTGAGCAGATGTGATATTGACCACTTTAGTTGTGAGAAGCAGATAGTTAATGTATATCTGCAAGCCTGGGAGAGAGAAAAGTTCAGTCAGGCTTGAATTGCTGTTACATAAAACACTCTGCTGGGTTTAATTGAGAGAAATAAGATTATGTAAGAAATTTAAGAAAAAAGACTCTTACATTCACAATTCTTGTTTCGTTAGACTCCAAAAACAGGAGCAGGGGCACAAGACTTCCTAGTATTACATGGTTTAGCATCCGTTTGTAATGACTCATATCCAGAAGTAATTCACCAAAGTGTCGAATGGCCATGCATTGAATGTCACTATTAACCTGGACCATGCACACAAGTAAAGATTAAGATTTCAGTTGAGCATATCAATGCTACTTTCTTTAATGGTAGTATATATGCATGGTATGTATACATACATATATAACTATCATTTTTAGATTTAAAGCCCATTTAAAGATTGGGCTTGTTAGAGCTTCTTTTTGTGATAAGATTTGACTAACCATTATTTCCAATAACCAAGATATAAGTGCCCATTAATAGATGAACATACAAATAATTTGAGACATAATAAAAAAAAGATTATCACTGTGACAGTATGGCTAAATCAGGAGGACATTACACTGAGTGGACTCAGCCAGTTATAAAAAGGAATGTTTCCTGATCTCACTTACTTTGCCATCAACTTAAACTTATAAGAACAGATGCTCAGGTGTTGTAGGATATTTTGATCACACTCTGAAATTCCCGAGACTGTTGATAAAGTTTACTTTGGATCAGAGGGTAGAGCTAGGTACTAGCTGACCAAATTAGCCATAGAGGTTTTGGAGGACTGAGGACATATGCAGAGACACTGGAAGTTGTAGTGAAGGGTTTAGAAAGATTCTTGGCCCTTTTTGAATCAAGGAAGGAGAAAGAGGGTAGGTCACTAGTTGTTTCTCCTTTGCTTCTCTGATCATTCAGGTTCTTACCCTGATATCTGACTCTCGAGTTTTTATTGATAAAGAATAATTAGATAAATGCTTCATTTGGCACCCAACATGGGGCATATGCAGCTCTGGTACAACTGGCTTCTCCTCCCTCTCCTCAGGTCCTCTATGCAAGTCTGGGGTTTTCCCATTGCAGCCTTTCTATGGCAGCTTCCAGCTGCTGCCCCACCCCAGCCCTAAACACCACAGGTGGCTGGGCCCCAAATGCCACTGGAGTTAGCTGTCCACCATCAGCCAGCTCTGTCATTCAGGTGGCCCCATGCCCTCACTTCCCACCACATTCTTCCACAGATCCCCCTAGGCCGGCTTTTCAGGCAGCTGGCTCCTTCTCCCCATGGGTTGAGGGCTTCCCCTCAATGCCCTCCTTGGGCCATTGCCATATCAGGTGGGCTGCCTTAATACTCACTCAGGCTTTTACTGATACTGCCACAGCCACACACTCTCAGCCCCTAGGTTCAGGGGAGCAGCTGCAGCTGCCCTTGGCCAGGTTGTGCATTCTCTGCCCAGCCATGTGGTGCATCTGTAGCCAGCCTTACACTTCACTGTCATTATTAGCACATCTGGTGAGACACCCAGGAATTCTTAAAGGGGGAATTAATCTAAAAAAAAGAAAGCTTTTTTTTTGCACACATTAAGAATGGGGAACAATATTAAGATGCAGTGAATTAGGTCTCTGTATGGGTCCACAATGGAAGGTTTGAAAATATGAAGGGATAATCAACTTAGTTGGGATTGACATACTGTTGATTGTAATAATTATCAATTTTGTAATTCATGTTCTATACTTTAAAATGTGGTTTGACATTGGTGCCAAATATGAAAAATTGACTGATAAGATACATTCCTTAGAAAGACCTACTAATGAAACTAAGAAAAATATTCACACATACACACAGAGGAGTTTAGGGCAGAACTTACTTCACCATTGTATTATGAAGCTGAAGATGAGTGGCCCAAGGTTATTTAGAAAACCAACCTTAATTTATCCAGTTACCATTTGAGAACAACCATCAGATGATAGGTATATCCAAGGCTATTAAGAAGTTAACTGGGACACTGTAGAAATGTTAGATTTGAAGAGATTTAAGGAAGCAGTAGTTTCATATGGTATGTTGCTGTGGGATGTTCTGTATGGCAAATGTGTTGCTAATAAAACACTGATTGGCCTGTGGCTAGGCAGGAAGTGTAGGCGGGACTAACAGAGAGAATAAAAAGAACAGGAAGGCAGAGGGAGGCTCTGACTGCCAGCCGCCACCAGGACAAGCAGCTTGTAAAGATGCCGGTAAGCCACGAGCCATATGGCAAGGTATAGATTTATAGAAATGGATTGATATAAGATATAAAGACAGTTAGCAAGAAGCCTGCCACGGCCATACAGTTTGCAAGCAATGTAAGTCTCTGTGTTTACTTGGTTGGGTCTGAGCGGCTGTGGGACTGGCAGGTGAGAGAGATTTATCCTGACCGTGGGCCAGGCAGGAAAACTTTAGCCACAGTATGTATTCACCTTTTGGGAAGCAGATGTTAAATTCATAGGCAACTCAAAACAGAATTATTCTACAAGATTGGAAATATTGAGCTACAGCAATATTGGAAGCCGGTCCTCAGTTACAATGGAAAACATGGCGGAGAGAGGAAGCAAGGTTTATAGAACAATGAAGTAGGACTAGAGGTATTGAAATTTCCCAAGATTAGCTCCTCAGTGAAGGTCAGTATGCCAATTTGTAAAGACAGATTACATTTGATGACCATACCCTGGCTTTATATGGTATAGCAGCTTTGAATGCTTGGGACAGGGTTGGAGAATCAGGAAAGAGGACTGAGTCATTTACTAAAATTATACAAGACCCAAAAGAAGTCTTCACTGATTTTTTTTTT
>CABHPQ010136843.1:0-31696 GCA_902168405.1 Peromyscus aztecus
GCAGTAATAGCTAAGAGGATCAGAAGTTTAAGTTCATTCTTGGGTGCATAGTGAGTTCTGATTCAAGAAGAGCTACATTAGACTCCGTCTCAAAAATTAAAAATAACACCTTTGTCTGTATACTCCTCTGGAAAGCCTTCACCAAGAAGCTGAAGGAAACGGTTGCTTGGGTCATTTGGAGTCTCTTGCTCACCGTCTAGTGCTGCCACCTGCTGACCCTTCAGCATCCCACACTGCTTGTACCAAAATAGCTCAGGTCGGAAGTCACTCATCTATCAATCTATCTATCCATCTGTGTGTCTGTCTATCTATCTATCTATCTATCTATCTATCTATCTATCTATCTATCTATCTATCTATCTATCTATCATCTATCTATCATCTATCTATCTATCTGTTTTATTTGGGGACTTCCTTCATGATGAGTACACTGTGTTTGCATCATGGAAGAGACTTCCAAAAGGCCCTGGATTGAGTTTCCTTATGCTCACATCCCTAAGGGGTGCTATCAGAGGCATTCTACCGTGCATAGCCAAGCCAGGTCCGTACTCTGGCATTTCAGGTTTCCTCTCTATCTAAAAGCTCTAAAACATGCCAGGCTCAGCCACTTACTGGCTGAGAGTGACCTTTCTGCTCCGTATTTGCTTTACTGGGCAACTTCTGACTCTTTCTATGCCCCAGTAACTGCCTCACTGGAAGAAGGCAGCTTGTTAAACTTCCTGGCAGTCACAGAGCAGTTTGGTCCATTTCTAACCAATAAAAGTTTAATGGAGCTTCAAAGTTAAGTCCTGTCTCATAAGGGCTCACACACACACACACACACACACACACACACACACACACACACACACACACCACTCCTTGTTATGTGACTGTAACATACCTGTTTCCAGCTTCAGTTAATCTGAGCTTTCCCGTTTCCACATACAATACAGGCCAAAATGACTAATTTAAAGAAAAGGCAAATACCATGTATTAGAATCATGAGTTCTAGAAGTTTTAGGAAAACAAAGCCTGAGATTTCTAAGTTTTTAAATCCCCAAAGAATTCTTTCAAAAGCTCACATGGTGTGTTCAACAATTTTCTCATAGAAACAATTTACCTTCTTAGTGAGTTCATGGTAGACCGTTAAATTTTCTCACAGAAAACAACTATCATGAAGTCGGTCTTCACCACAGCATCCCTCTGCTCGCTTCAGACCTATCGAATCATCTGCAGTGCCAATTGGGGCCTATAACTGGGCATTTCCAATGTGATGAGCAGGTGTGCACCTTGGCCTCGATAAAGTTCAAAACACACCATGGCAGGAAGGAAACTCTACCTTGGCTGGAATCAGCATTGCCTGTAGAGCTTTGTAGGAAGAAACACATGTACTCCACCCTGTCCTACATTGACTCAAATTCTCCTAACTAAAGTTTTCTAAATGCTTCTTTAAAACAGGAATATCCATATCAGAAATATAAATGTCTCTTGATTATTAATCATATCTACTATAAATTAAGCATTTGTTAAGAAAATCTCATAGTAGCATGTCATTTGATTCTTACATTGACTCCATGAGACTGACCTGATTGTTAACCAGTTGTGGTTGATGTTATTTTTCAACAGACAGCTTAGAGAATCTAAGGAAGCTACATCACTGGGAAGCTGTGAGGCTTGGATTAGAATCAGTGTTGTCCAGACTAAGGGCTACCTCACTTTTCTTCTTTGTCATACACTGTCAGGGCCTCCTTGTTAACATCTTTTTATAGATACTGTTTTAAATGTATGTCCAAATGTTCTTCCTGACTTTGTTTGGCATGTGTCTCAAGATTAGAACAATCATATTTTAGCTCTTTGTTTTTCTAAGTAATCATTGATATAGACCTAATTCTCTAGAAATTGAGATTATATGGCATTTGTGCATAGAGTATTTGATAAGTAGTAGATGCTTACTATCATAGGTCATGGCTAAGCTTGATACCAGAGAAGTGGTACTCGGTTATAAAGTCCTTGTTCTTGGTGACTGTGTTAGTTAGGACGTTCCTCATTGTCCCTCTTAGCACAGCTTGGTAAACCTGTGTCTTACCAGGTGTGCCATGTTGTAAGAGTATAATTGGGCCTCATTCCGCTCCCCACCAAAGCCTGGATTTAAGCAGAAGTCAGCTTTGCCAGGTACTTACTGTAATGCAAGGGAACAATAGGAGTCAAGAGTGCATACAAGGTTGCAGAATAAGGATTAAGCATGGGACTCAGTACCAATAACGAGAGGCCACCTGGAATCAAATGGAAAGCAATAAATTTGGACAAACCTGTAGCCCTTCACAGCTAACAGAGCAATGGCCTTCAGCTGTAGTTACTGACCCTGTCATCTCCCCTGCGTTGGGTCAATGATTCCCAGTTCTGATGTTGGTCTCTGATCACTTTAACATTGGGTATGTTTTTAAACCCCATATCCATCTCCATCATTTTAGGTCTTTTCTAATGTAGACATTCTTCTCTAGCTGGCCTTATTACAGCATCTTTAATTAAGATTCTCTGATCCATATCCACCTCTTCTCTCTTCTTCTTTTCCCCTCACACTGGTAAGGAAATGAAATGTCTTGCCTTTTTATTTCTTCTTTCTGATTCTCTCCATTCTTGTTCTTTGTTTACGTTACTGAATACATGCTATCTTTTCTCATGCACCCACATGAGATTATTCTTTCTTTCTTCCTGTTAGAGAACCAATCACTTAAACACGGGGCCCTTTACTCTTCCACTGGCCTTGCTGCTTTGTTTATGGCAAGCAGCTACAGGAAAGAAGTCTGCATGATGAGAGGGGAGCAGTCGTGATGGTGTGTGTGTGTGTGTGTGTGTGTGTGTGTGTGTGTGTGTGTTTACTTTCCCTGGTTGTCTTCGGATCTGGATGGAAGCCTCTGGTTTGGGGATGCCTGGTCTCTAGATAGCCAAGCTTTGCTGCAATAAGTAAATTGTACACAGAGATTAACGCTAATAGCTACAACGGGAAATTACATTAACTTTGCAATTAAGACACAAGTTTCTGTACACAAGGAAATGGAAGGCTTCTTCATGGAATCAGAATCGTTTTCAGAGGTGGATGGCACTGACATCTTTAGGACAAATGCTGAGATGAAAATAGTTCAGGCACTCTTGTCAGAATGTCTATCCCTCTGCCATATGGGAGTGTTACTACCAACTATGTTAGAATAATAGGGGTAAGATGCACACTAACCTACAGCAACATTTTGAATTGTTTCTGCTTAATTCACACCTTTGCAATTCTGCTTCTTATTCAAGGCCTAGCTACATGGATAAGAAATAAGGCCTATGGGAATAAGATCTGTTGTTAAACACGTACTATTCTTAAATGCCCCCCTAAGATAGCGAATGGTGGTTCTGTCAGTGATAATAACATACATAAAGAACAAATGTTTTCTTTCTGTCAGCTTATTTGCAGAATTCTTTAAGCACATACCAAAGAAGTTACAGGTGTTGGCTGCAGAGTCAACTGACAGGAATTCTGACTCTAATTTTCTGGCCACTGTACTAAAAGTAAGTGCCTCACTTTCACTACTAGTAAGTCAAGGATATTTCCCATGTCTGACTAACTACAGAACCACAGTCAGTGAGTTCTAGATGAGATTTTGAAACTATTGTTGACCCTGGGGAAGGAAGAAAACTGACATGACAAATGGATATGATTCTATTGACTGTGGAAAGTGAAGATCTTCCTTGATTTGTCCATCCATGCCCAGAATTTAGCTGTTTCTGACTGAAGATTGATCTTCTGCTGCATTGAGAATGTCTAGCTCCTAGACTTACAAGATTGGCAGGTACATTCAAGGACATTGAACCATGTCATTCAACCACACAGTGCTACCTACTGATTCACCCACTTCCAACTAAATCTCTTCCATTCAACACACATGTATGTGACATTGTATTTCTTCACTTAGCTGCCTTCCACACTGGAGTGTAAGCTCCTTGGGGCAGGAACCACACTGACTTGTGTTAGTGGCACTGATTGTCAGGTCCACTATCTTTGCATTTGAGTAACACTTGAATGTTGTACTAGAATACAATCTCCTACAGGAAGAGTTTGTACCAGGATGCTTGCAGTGCTAATCTGAAGGGTAATGTCTAATTCATACCATGCTGGTTAAACACAAATAGATGAATCCTGAGGTAGTTGTGCTGATCTAGACAGACTCCCCAAAATTGCAGATTTTATAGTATTCAGTGAAAGAAGAGCTCATTAAGCACAACAGACTACAAAAGCTAGATTAAATTTTTTCATCTTAATTTTTAAAGTAGCAAAAGATGGCTATCATTTCATTTTCATAATTACAAAGGTATAAATAAAAATATACTTCTTACAGACTTTTAAAAATCTCATTACTTCACTTGTTTCTATAATAACAAAAACAGTTTTTCTATGTCACTGATTTTTCTACTACAAAGAAAATACAGATTAATGAAAGGGCATTTTATAAGATTTACCTGAAGCAAATCTTGTAAGATTAAGAAACTGAAACATACTATTGTTTTGTGTGTATTTTTCATTCAAAAAGTCTTTCCCCAGGGCAGGAGAAAGTTCCCATCTTAACTTGCATGCTGTTCCTCACCACAGCTGTTAGGGTTCTGGTGACTTCTGTTATCAAAATCTTCAAGCTCAAGTTCTTCCACCTACTGCAGAATTCAGGAGCATTATCCAGGATGTGGAACCTATTAATCTTCTTTTACATGCCATCTGGTAAAGGACTCAAGCCACCTGTGGTCAAGAACTGAGTAGATCCAAAACTGTCAGTAAGAAGCAACCTCCATCCAAGCCTCTGCACAGGATTCTGGAAGGAACAAATGACTATTCAAGTATCACGTTCAAAAATAGGTCAAGTTCCTACTCAAGTCTTTCCTTCATCCATTGTGTGCGACTATAACAGAAAACTTGAGACTTACTAATTTAGAAAGAATAGGACTTTCGCGTTCACAGTTTTGGGAGCTAAGAAATCTAAGAGCATTTGCTGAGGTCTGTCTTTCTGTGTTCTCACAAAGAAACCAGGGAATGGCAAAAGAAAAAGAATAGGAGGGAGCTAAACCCCCTTTTTAGAAAACCCACACTTTCAATAATGAATCCACCCTTGTGATAACTACACTAATCCATCCTTGAGGGTGGAGCTCTCATGAACTATCCAGCCCTCATCTCCCTGCCCTGTCACTGGGAATCAAGTTTCCATTACATGAACTCTGATGAGCTAATAGAAAGCTTTGCCTGGGCTTTGAAAGCAAGACCAGATGCCCTGCTCCAGATGTTATGTGCTGTCACTTCACCCCATCCATGGAATTGCTAAAGCACATGTAATACGGATATACGATGAGGAAATAAGGCACAGGACAACAACCTGTAGTCTATGGTGACTCTAAAGTGGTTTTCATTGGTGAATACAAAGAGCACTAAGCTGGAAAAAGCATTACCATACAAAGTGAATTGATTTTTTATATTTAGTTAATTTATTTCAAACATTTGAAACAAGGAAATAAATACTTGAATGAATAAGGTAGAACTAGTCTGTGGTCTATTTACGACTAAGAATAGTACTGTTTATATTGTTTCAAATTGTTTAAGCATGTTATTCTTCAAATGCTGTCACATGTTTTTAGAGACACATGACCTCATCTAGTCTATTCTGTGATAGACAGAATGATGGCTTCCCGTTATGCCCATACCCAGAACCTGGGACTATACTACTTTACATGTATACAAAGCTTTTTAGAGGTGATTCAGTGGTAAATTCAAGAGGGAAAATTATTCTGGGTTATCTAGGTGGATTCAATGTAAGAGTCCTTCTGTGGGAAAAAGGATGTCCAAAGAACCAATCTACAGATAGAAAGAGGGAAGTAAAATGTGGAATGCAATGGTGGCCTTGGACCAAGCAAACTTAGTCGCCTCCAGAAGCAAGTGAAGACAACAGAGTGCTCCCCGGGCCTCGGAGTCTCCTAGCACTTCTGTTTTAGCAACACGAGACTCATCACAGATACCTCACTTCCAGAAGCACAAGATAATAGACCTGTATTATTTCAAGTAACTACCACTGTGGCAATGTATTACAGAAGTCAGAATAAACTAACTTAGATATGATAATCACATTTCCTTCTCAGGTGAAGATGTAGAAATAGGCTTTGAGGAGCTGGAAGGGCCGCAGACAAATGCAGATGTTAAATCGATCACACTGACAACAAATTTAAGGTGGTTGGGTGCTAAGAGGAAGCCAGTGACAGGAAATTCCTGTGAAGATGTGCAAGAGGCATACATCAGAAGAGAAAAGGGAACAGTAAGCTTTGCAATCCAGGTTTATGACTCCATAACAGCATGTATACAAATATTTCTGAGAAAAGAAGAAATTGCTGATTATCAGTAAGCATATTTAATTATATAAAATATCATCTAACCACCAAACAAATATTTGATGCCCACCTTTTGACTATTGTTTATCAATCTCCTTTTTTTGGCTAGTCGCTAGCACCACATTTCCATTCTGTTCTATCCTGTCTGACACAGATCCAAGATGAATTCATAAATACAGAAATATTGCATATTTGGGATTTCACAAGTCAAAAAATCTTGGACAAAAGTTCTTAAATTTTATTTTTAAAAAACATGTGGCCAGGCGGTGGTGGCGCACGCCTTTAATCCCAGCACTCGGGAGGCAGAGGCAGGCGGATCTCTGTGAGTTCGAGGCCAGCCTGGTCTCCCAAGCGAGTTCCAGGAAAGGCGCAAAGCTACACAGAGAAACCCTGTCTCGAAAAAACCAAAAAAAAAAAAAAAATGTGTAAATGGTTGTATACAAATTATCAATATGTAAATCTGGGCTTATTTGCTTTGCTGTTAACTTTTTAAATGTAAGCATATTAAGCTTTATTGTTACTCCCGTTATTAAATTTAGTGATTAACAGTACATCTTTCAATCTGTATCACAGCTGCCCCAAGCTCAGGGGACACCACAGAAAGAGGCCGAGGCTGGAGAGGAACGCGATGACGCTGTCCTCTGAGCTCAGGGACTCATTGCTGCTGTGGTTACCTTCCCATAACTAGACCATTGCCATTTCATCTTGCATGGGGCTGGGGCTCACGAGGTCTCACCCCACAGGGCAGGCCTAGGGACAGCTAATCGGTGCTGCTGTGGAAAGGGCCGTCCATCCCCCAGTGCTGTAACCACTGATAAGTTCCCACGGTCCGGTAAACAACCCCCACTCATGCTCATGAAAGGAAACGTAATTAACCTTAGTGAGACAGGAGACAGAAAAATAGAAAAAGACAGAAAAAAAAGTAAGAGGGAGGTTTGGGGAGAGAAGAAGCATTTTGGTGGAGGAAGGTGAGAGACAGTAACGGGGGGTGAAAATGGCCAGAACGCAGCATGTTCGTGTATGAACATGCTGTCATAGGACTGTGACAGTATTGCCAAAGAATAAACCCCACGTCTCAAGCTAGTTAGTCCTGGGCTTCCACTACCCTGTCTACATTTACCAATGCCTTACAGTGTATTAGGTGTTACATACCCAATTCTCTGCTTTAGAATTTTTATTTTTTATCTGTGGAATGCTGATAGTCATGTTCAACTCATGACATTGTCATTGGAAGTACAGAATGTAAAGTCAGGTGTAAAGCTTTGAACAGAGTTTAACATAAATCTCAAAGGAAGATAATATTAACATTATTAACTATGTCACTGACGTGAGACTAACTTACTAATGACTATTGATTGAATTCTGGCAATAAATGGCTGGGTAAGGACATCCACGATATATTTATAAAAAGATCTCAAGTCACAAACCGTGCCTTGTAAGACTGCCAGAACTTTATTGCCCTTAATCTAATGAGCTGGCCATGCACTGAGCAGCAGCAACAGACAACAGCAAGCTCAGTCTTTCATGAAGTGTTTGTAAGGCTCAGAGATGTTCGCCATATTCACTTGGTGATTTCCCAATATGAGTTTCATCAGGAATGCATTGAACAATCTTACTTCCCATCTACTCTGTGGTTTTAAAGTCCATTTTTCGTAATTTTATCTGAACACTGTTTAGAAGTTGTCACTCCCCAATAAGACTGTTTGCTCTTCCAAGGCAAATTCTGATCTTGTTTACCATGAAATGTTTTACTCCAAAATCAATATTATTATAGAAATAAATGAGGATTATACAAAGTTAGTTGGCATAATCTGAGCCATCTCATAAGCACACTGCCGGAGTCTGAGTTCCTTAGAGAAACAGAACCAATAATATATATCCAAGTGCCTCATGAGTGAGCTGTCTCACACTAGAGAGCCTGAGAACACAGTAGGTGCATAATCCATGGAGGCTGTGTGCCTTGGCAGTCCCAGTGTGGCCCAAAGACCTGGGGGTTCCTTGGAGAGCCTCTGGTCCTAAGTCAAAAATAGAAGCTTGGAAATGCTGGATCTGGTATCAATGAAAGAATCATTAAAGAGGAAGGGTCAAGCTAACAACAGGCAAGTAATCTTCAGCCATGCTCCATTCTACTGAGCTGCTACCATAAGGTGTTGCCTTGCTTATGTTTAGGGTGGGTCTTCCCATATTTTAAGGCAATTGGGACAATGCTTCAATTCAGGTGAGGCTTCCTACTCAGGTGACTCTATTTGTAACAAATTGATGTTAAAACCAACCATCAGATAAACTTAGTTCCTGAATAGTGAATGTATATTTTTTCTTCTTTATTCTGCATTAAACCAGTAACAGATCCCGCCTGTTCTGTGACTCTCTATAAAAGACCCGTCAGAAGAACTGACAAGAGCTTGAGGTCGTACTGTTATAGACCATTTATTTTAATACATAGAAATTTAAACAAACGGTGAACTCACAGATTCTATCTTTCTTATTTTTGCTAATTAAATGTGATAAGACTATAGGCAATCAATATTTTAGCTATATCCACAATAAGTAATAAATTAACAGGGTTCTCATTGAAGTCTATTTCCTTCCTGCTTGCAAATATTCCCTCCACCCAGCTTTTACAGTTAAGACTTCACTGTGTTGACATCTACTGGCTTGAATAGTTATACTCTTGCTTATCAGAAGAAAAATAAAACCAAACCTCAAGCATATTGATGTTCTATAAGCCATCAGTGAACAAAAGCACAGATTTTTTAATAATCACACTATAAAATCATAGTTATTGTTTTCCATTGACATCACTCATGTAGGCAAATTTATAACCATCATAAAGGAAATTAACAGAAAGTGCTTTTATAATTTATGGTCTAATAGCTATTAAAACACATAATAAAAGGGTCATGTACATGAGAATGTTGGTACATGATTTTTTAAAATGCATTGAACCAATGAATTTTGAAAATAGTTATCAATTACCAATAAGAACATATTTCATTTAATTCTCCTATTTGTAAATTGGTGGTTTAGACAACCACTAAACATGGAGAAATTTTCCAAGTGAAAACCTTTGCATCAATGTCTTCATTTTGCTGCAGGCTGGGAAAGAAGCTGCAGTTGCTAAGGAAAAAATACGTAAGACAGCACATGGTTGGATGTGTAGCAAACCTCAACAATGCCAGCTATTCAAATAACAACTTTGAAAACATATTAGAAAGCAACAAAAAAGTGTTTTCTTCCTCTGAAAACTACCTAGACTATACTTTCCCTGTAACAGCAAGAGAGGGTCTGCCAACCAGAAAGCAAGCTCTGTTTCTTCTCCTTTGCATATGGGCTCTCCATTGATGTATACAAAGGAGAAGAGACTCAAAATTACTGGGTGCTTTTGCTCTGAGCAATGTTTTCCTTTTACTTGGTTTTGTAGCCTGCCAAACTTGTCACACTCTTGGCAGATACAAGGCAACCTTTCTTGAAACAGTCTCATGGAGATGGCTAATCCTGCTAGAAGTATCTGTTACCTGGCAATACAGATCAAACAATTTTATTGTTGTTATTAATTAATGAGCTGAACTGACACTTGGAATGTGTGTGTATACAAAGACACAGTGACTTTCTCTCTAATCAAAAAATTTAAAGATACCTAGAATATGTTGGAGGAGGATCCTGGCTTGTTGAAAGAGGCCAAATTTTAAAATCCAAATATCTTCACTGTTTCATTTGTTTGGTCAGAGTCTTGAGTTAGCATCTTCTTTTTTGAAAAGATTTTTATTTTCATAGTTATGTGCTTGTGTGGGGGAGGGGTTTGTGCACATGAGTGCCACACTCACAGAGGCCAGAAGAGGGCATCAGATCACCTGGAGCTGGAGCTGAGTCAGATTGCAATGGGTGCTGGGAATGGAACACCAGTCCTCCACAAGAGCTGTATGTGCTCTTAACCACTAAATCATCTCCCCAGCCCCAAAAAGAACGTTTCTGAAACGGTGAGGCAATAAACTGCTCTGTGGCATTGAGGGCCACCTATTTTCTTTATTGCTGTACCATTGCTCCTCTTTCTCTTCACATCCTCACCCTCATCCTTCTTAATATATTCCTCTCTGTACTCCACCCCAACCTCTTCACTTACAGGGTGCACAAAACAGCTATAAGCTGGAGCTTGCCTGCTGGTGTCACTTGCTGATTACTGAATCAGTGCCACCAAATGTTTGATCATTGTCATGCCATCATAAAACTCTAGGTCAGCTAGGAACAGATGAATGAAAAAGCACGCCTAAAGTAGTATATTCCACAAAGTATAGCTTCCATCTGACCCACTCTTCAAAGGAAAGGCAACTTACAATAAAATGATTAATAGAAAGCAATCAACCAACTTCAGATTAGCATGTAGGAAACTTACATGTGAACTATTTCTAGGAAGAGATCTGTGAAATGGGCCAGAAAACAAAGAGAAGACTTGGTGTTACCGAGGACTCATAGCCTTTGCATGGCTTGAGCACTTAGAAGAGTGGAGACAGCAAGATGGAGATAGTATTGAAGTCACAAGGAGCAAGACTCTACCAATCCCATGAAAAGATTTGGCTTCATTCTTACAGGTTGCAGGAAGACACTAAAACATGTTAGTTTACATAGGGCATCAGGTGAACAAGCATGGGTTGTTAAAAGATCTCTTGGGTAGCTGAGCAGAGGTGGTGCATGTCTTTAACCCCAGCACTCGGGAAGCAGAGACAGGTGGATCTCTGTGAGGTCTACAAAGTAGGTTCCAGGCCAGTCAGGTTTACACAGAGAAGCCCTGTCTCAAAAAGCAAAACCAAACAAACAAAAAAAAATTGTTTAAAAGATCTCTTGGGTCACAGCAAGGAGACTGAATTAGGATAATTCGATATGTGAGGAAAGTCAGTGTGGAGGCAGTGAGATATGGAAAATAAGTTTGAACAGTTAAATGTGAAAGGACTGAGGGTGAAGTCCCATTTCTGAAAATCAGTGCCCCTCTGAGCATCTCCTGAACTAGTGACGTCTCCTCCCCTACCTGCCCAAAGGATCTCTCATGTGCTTGAAATATGAGAAATAATTTAACAATAGTTTTGTCATTGTCATTATTTAAATTAAAATTCCTAAGTGCAATAACTTCAACAAAACTGTAGCTTGATGATGCCCAGGGAGGCAAGCAGAGATTTGCAAACTATCTTTTCTCTTGTCCCCTTGATTTAGAGGTCCAGAATCTCCCTCAGAATTGGCTCCAGACTTTACTGTGGTAGTACTTGACCTGTGTCCTTCTCAGTTTTACTTCTAAAGAGAAAAAGTGGCAGAAGAATTAGTAACTTTAAATACATTCCAGAATTCATAGAAAGATACTTGTCTTTGGTTGGCTTAGTAGGAGGCCTCTGATAGTATTAACTTCAGGTTTCCAGAGCACCCCAGAGGCTTCAGGGCCTCTGGGTAAAGCTTCTTTGTTTGGAACAAGAAAAGATGGCCTTATATCTGAGAAGCAAAAGGTGAGGTAATAGGGACAAATTGTGAAAATAACTTAAGACTGATAAGGGAGTGTGAGCTTCATGGAGGAAGAGGCCGAAACAGCCCAGAGATATGGGGGGAAGCATGCACTTTCCATCTGAAAGAGTTTACTGTGGGCTAATCAGGGATCACTTTCATTTCCTTTTTCCAGTCCACAGGTCCCCAGCACTTCAGGAAGTTCTGCCACAAACATGCTATGTGAGATACACAAGGCATAGAAGTGGATAGCTGTTGTGGAAATTATTACAGGGTTAGATGTTGTTAAAAGGCAGCATTAGAAACCAAAGGCATGGTGATGATGATCACGCATCTTTGAAGCATCTCAATGGATGAGTTCTCATTTATATACACTGGAGAGACCAGGTCTTTTGAAGAAACAGCTGGGGCGATGGCTCAGTCCGTAAGTCTTTGCCATGCAACTGTGAAGACTTGAGCTTGACATGACACCACACATCTATAATACCAGTGCTGAGGAGGCAGAGGTAAGCAGATCCTGGAGCTTTCTAGCTAGCCTATCTAGCTAAATCAGTATACTCCAGGGTCAGTGAGTGACCCTGTCTCAAAAAATAAAAAGGTGGAAAGTAATTAATGAAGATACTCAGTGTAAAAATCTGGCTTCTACACATGAGCTCACACATGCATGTGCACCCACAGACACATGTGTACACACACACACACACACACATACACACACACACACACACACACACACACACACACACACAAAGATACAGGATTTAGATGAACAAAAGGCCTCTTACCTCACAGGAATCATCACTCATTATCAACAGGCCTTATTTTGGTTAGCCAAGTCTGTAAGTTAAGAAGGTTTGAAATCACTTGTTGAGGTTGAGTATTCAGTGATAACTGGTCACATCAGCTGAAATATGAGAGTGTGTATCCTCCAGCTTTGCATATTATTCATAATTCATGCTATTACATTTCCAAGTTAACTAATATTTTCCTGTCAGCCTGTGTTTTTTCTTCATGAAAATTATGTTTCATCTTTTTTGAAACAAAAATGCAAAACATCAGAAATATATATCACAACAGTCCATATGACCACCCCCAAATTACAAATATAAAGTAGTATTGATATGGCTTCTTGGAAGAAGATTTTAGTTTATCTAATATATTGATGAAACAGTGAAATATAAAATATTAAAAGCTAATGTAACATATTGTTATAAAAAGTAGTAAGTTTCAGAGTCCTTCTTGCACACTATAAAGATAAGAACATGCAAATAAACCCCATAATGTTATTAGTATGTTCACCACTAAGCAGCTCTGAGAATTTTAAAAGTCTCTAAGTCTTTGCTTTCTCAATAGTAAAATGATGAGTTAAATGTAATTATCTTTAAATACCTCAGTCTATAATATGGGGTTATTTTTTATTTATTCTTTGATAATTTCATACATGAACACAATGTATTTGGATTATACTAACCCCCAACACCCTTTCTAATTACTCTCAGACCCTGATCCTACATTCCCTTCCATCATTCCAAATTCACCTCAAATTCATGTCATTTCCTCCTTCCTCCCATTCCTCCTCCTCTTCTCCATTAGTGTCCCATATTCACATAACTGTCAGGCACCACTACTAGAACATGGGCAAGCTACCATGAGCCACATTTCTGAAGAAAACAGACTCTCCTTTCCCCAGTGGCTAACATTTCGGAGTTGTTTTATGAATTAATAGAATGGGCAGAAATTTATTGTGTACTCATTCTGTGATGTTTGTGACTGTCAGTTATCTATTAATAGCACAAATTTATAGACATCTGGGTGGCATCACTTATTAACTCCTGTAACTCACTGAATACCAGTGTTTAATGATCTGGTTACATCCTATCAAACTTCTACTTTGATAAAAAGTTCTCAACATATCCACAACATTCTAAAGTCTTTCTAGAACAGTGGTTCTCAACCTTCCTAACGCTGCAGTCCATAAATACGGTTCCTCATGTTGTGGTGACCCCCAACCATAAACCTATTACTATTGATAGTTCATAACTATTTTTGCTACTGTTATGAATTGTAATGTAAATGTCTAATAGGCAGATGGTCTTAGGCAACCTGTGTGAAAAGGTTGTTTGACTCACAAAGGGGTCACTGCCTACAGGTTAAGAACTGCTGTTCTAGAACATCTCACAAGACACAGCATCTGTTAGTATTATTATGTGACATCTATGTGCCTGTTTGATGACATGGAGAGCTATAACAATCTATAAACTATTTGTTTTGATGTTATCTGCAAAGAATAACAGGAATCTACTACAAATACAATTAAAGTACCCTCTCATTCTACCTAATCACAGATCTTACAGTCTCTTTCTTCTTTTGGGCTGAAATTTATCTTCTACTCTGTTGGTCAAATGAATCTTTAATACCTACACACATACCACAAATTCTTCCCAGTAGATAAATATAAAGTATTTTGTAACAATAAACAGATCTCTAAGATGTGCCTGATAGTCATATGGTAGGAGGTGGTTTCATTCTCTCTACCTAACAATAGCAGTCAGAGCTGGATTCATACTTTTTTTTGGCACTTCTAATGTGATCCTATTTAAGAAAACAGGGATAAGCCCTACAGCTGAAAAATAAAAAAGAATTCTTGAGACATACACATTCTCTATAAGGAAGATTTGTGAGTAGCATGCTCTTACTTTGCATAGATGGTATCATTTTGAAATGTCAAGCAACCTTTTCTTAATACACTTTTTTAGAACTTGTGCATAAAAATACATCAGTAGCTGTAACTAAATAAAAGGTTTAGAGTTCCATGCTCCCTTTCATCCTTTATCTCTGTCAGAGAAATGTTGGAAGTTTATGCTTCGTTCAAAAGGAGAGAAGGGCCAATTGAAAGCAGCAGCCATTGAGCAGCGAGAGGAGAGTCTGGGTGACTGCCCAGAGGGTCACCAGGATTAACCTCACACTCACATTTTCAGTTCTTTAGTGAATGATTGCCTCTTCATTTCCTTTTTCTGGAACCCAACAGGGAAAAGAGTCTGTGCCATCATTACATGGGTATCTCCCAACAAGACAGCAATGCCTATGTGTTGGTAAAGAGCATGGAGAGAAACCTTTCTGGAGACATGTTTGGGAAACAGAATCTTCTTTATTGCAAGTGAGCAACCACTCATACAGTGGAAGCCTATTGATGGTGATTGGTTAGTGCATTACCTTGGATTGGACAGTGAGCACTCATACCTCCAGGGTCTCCATGCAGAAGCACATTAAAAGAGACATGAAGAATTTGGACTCCTCTGGAGCCCAGCTACTGCCTACCTCATGCTACTTCAGAATTCAGAGTTCTGAATTCAGGAGCATGATGTGCCATGATTCTTATTTAGAAGTGCCGTATGCCAGGTAGACTGGCTGCCAGGTCATGCATGATTTTCTCCTACAAGTCTGAGTTTGAGCTGCTTGTTTCTGCCTTCTAATCAAAGAACAAGCTTTAACATCTAAAAGCCTCAAGATAAAATCCAAGCACCACTACTTAGTTATTATATAGTCTTTGTGAATATTATTCATCATTTTAATCTTCATTTTTCATCTATAAATCAGACATTAAAATAATAACAACCTGACAATAAAAACATATATAAACAGCATTTGGAAATTTCTCAATAAATGTTTGTTACTCAGAAGTATTGAATATATATATTGAACATCATTGTACATACTACATAAAATCAAGAAAGAGTTTGTACCCTTCATTTATAAAAAAAAAAAAAATTGTAACACTTCCCGTATTTTATAGGATGCAAATGTCCTGGTAACCAAAAATCACTCAAACTTTGTTATTCACCATGAAATTGTAAGATGGTTGATTTTGCCAGTCATTAACATTTAATATAAGAAGGTAAGGTCAAAGACTTAGTTCAGATTATTTGTGAGAATAAAATTTGGGAAGTAGCTAAGACTGGAACCAGACTGATTATTCTCAATACAGTTTATTAACCTCTTCAAATTCTTTGTCTGTCTATTATTATGCTATATCTCAGAAAGTCAACCATCTTTGCTGGTATTAAATGGTTCCCTTGTCCAATAACTTTGTGCTGAATTCATATACAAAGGCAAAATTATTCTTTTGGTCAAGATGAAGAAATATAATGTGCTTAACTCATCTTGAACAAGATACAATGAATTAGAAAACCATATAACATGGGTTTCAGCCTGGCATAGGGAAAGTGATATTGTGTGAAAACAAACCAAAGCTTGAACTCTCCAAGGCACAGCTTCAATAGTTTCTTTGCCACAGAGCAGGCTCTGGAGATATGCTGAGGTGATGGTGGGACTCAGGACGACAGAGGTGAGAGCTCCCTGGAGCCTTCAGCTGAGGTGATGGTGGTGGGACTCAGCAAGACGGAGGTGAGAACTCCCTGGCACCCTCCACTAAGTGAACACCAAGGAACTTGTAAGAAAACTACCTCAGTTTGGTGAGTGGGTGTGAGTGGGTGTACAGAAAAGAACACTCACTGGAGCTTACACAAGGCAGTACTCGTCTGTAGTCCCACCTCCTACAATGCCTAATTACTCATGTAGCACTTAATAAAGTATTCAAAATGCTCTATTTTTCAAGAGTTAAATAAATATTAAATAAAGGGTCTCCTGGTCTCATCAACAATGCTTAAAAGCAAGGATCAAACCATATCCTAGTTACTCACCTTCCTCCCTAGAGAGACTAAAAGTAAAAACTTGAAATATGCATATACAAATGTAAAAATATTGAGCCAGGCATGGTGCTCATACCTGTTGTGCCAAACTTTGGGAGGCTGAGATAGGACGATAGTAAGATCAAAGGCAGCCTGGGCTGTCAGGGGAAACCCAGACTTGGATAGAACCAAACAAACCACAATGGAATACTACAAGATTATTCAGTCTAGAACAAAGTAATCTTCATATCAGCTAAGCACTGAAAAGCAGAAAAGTACATGAGGAAGGAACAATATATACAATAGAAATAGACTTAAAAAAGAGCTTGATGCTGTAACTCATGTACAAAAACTGAAATAAAAGCTATTATGATTATAGTTTATAATTTTCAGAGTGTTGAAGAGGTTGAACAGATTAGAGCAGGTAAGGAACAACCACACATACACACAAACACGCATGCACATACATACATATGCACACACACATACACATGCATACACATACACATCACACACATACACCTATACACACATATACACATATACATACATTCCACGCATGCATTCACATCTCTTTAGCCTTTGTTAAGCTTTTTCTTTGAAGAATAATATAAATGTTGGCGATACAGGCCAGCTGTGTCATTGGTGTTATAAATTGAGATGATACCATTGCTCTAGACAAAGGCTTCCTAAGCCTTTTTACTTGTGACTCCTTTTCACCTGAGAAAATTTTAAGTGACCCCAATTTTATAGCTGTACAAATAAAACACTCACTGAAAATAAATCAGTGAATAAATAATAAAGAAATTTACATTAAAATAGTGCTTTCATATGTGTGTATATGTATAACTTTACCATTTATTAAAGATAAAAGCAAGTTCATACTAATGATATGGATGAGCTTTTTCTTCCTTAAAGAACTGCATCTTTTAGAAATCATTACATACTGTAAAATCTCGTACATCGTCTGCTCTGTATATTGAGCACACCCCCATCTTTGTCCTTCCACTCTCCCGCCTATCTCCCCGTCTTCCCACTCTCCCCTTTGTTATAGACAATTTTACTTCTGCTTCCATTGGATCCGTAGAAGCATGATTATGTATGTTTATAAACTGTGGGAACCAATAAGAAAAAACATAGCAAATTGGTCTTTCTGGGAATGCCTTTGTATGTTCAGTATGGGGAGTAGGGAGCAGAGAAAAGGAGATTTTTTCCTCTCTGACCTTTGGGTGTGTCGTTGTTTTAAGAAATGACACGTTCTTCCCTTTGCTCCCTAGTTCCTCACCACAGGAAGTCACCGCCTTTTATCTATGCCGGGATGAATATGTTCATTTACTGATTCACCTCATTCACGACACTCTTCCAAGAATGAGCAAACCATCTTTATGTTTGATTAATCACACCTTGCACGGTGTAAGAGTAATCCTTAAGCACCTCGTGGTACTGTTTTGTAACTGCACTGCTGATCATGACCTCTGGTATTCAAAGAGCCAAGAGCAGAGCTGCAGATGCTGAGGAAGACAGCAACTTTATCTTTCCAAATCTGTGTTTGACTCAGGTGACAAGTATTACAGAAGTTCACTTAATTGGAACGACTTTTCTGCATTGAAATGTGTTTGTTCTGAGGTGTGGTTTGTCCCTCGTCACTGAGTCTCACCTTGACCGTCACTACATCACTGTAGTGATGTGACCTGAGCCAACAAAACGGATTTATAACGTGCACATACACATTGAACCGCTGAAACTATTTGCATTAGAAATTTCTGTGCTGTCTTGTAACAATTCTTATTTTATGACTTAAAATACACTTTGATTCCAGGATTTATTCATTAATCCTTCTGATATGATGTAATAAGATATCAGCCTTCCCTCTGGATACGGAAGATGGTTGTTTAGCTCAAATTGTTTGGGGGGCACCCAGGCAGGGGCATCAGGATCTGTCCCTGGTGCATGGGCAGGCTTCTGGGAATCTGGTGTCTGTGGTGTGACACCTTGCACAGCCTTGGTGCAGTGGGAAGGGGCTTGGACCTGCCTAGGCTCAGTGTGCTGGGCTCTGCTGACTCCCCATGGGAGACCTCAATTTGGAGGATGTGAGGATGTGGGGTGGCTTGGGAAAAAGGGCTGGGAGGTGGGAGGAGGGAGGAAGGGGGATCTGTGGATAGTATGTGGAGTGAGTAGAAAATTTCTTAATAAAGAAAAATGAAGGAAAAAAAAGATATCAGCCATTATCCTCCACGCTCTCCTCTTCTTTCTCTCTCTATCCACAAATCAAAATAGACCTGTGAGGGCCGACGTGCCCCTTAAAGAATCTGCAGCTGAAAGGGAAACACTACAGTAGGGACTATCTAACGCAGAAAAAATAATAAGCTAGTGCGAGATAGCAGGACACATTGGAAACAAAGTAGCCAAGTGGAGGCTCCTGGCGCAGCACTGCTGCAGGAAATACTACGGTTCTGCCTTCATTAGGGTTTTATTGTTGTGAAGAGATGCCGTGACCATGCATTTCCCATTCAAACCACCACAGGTTCCCAGAAACGATGGCTTCATTGTGGACTGAGGTCACAAATGCCCATTTCTACTCAGGAATTCCAATGAAAGAGGCATAATTACACATCCTTCATCTATCTGAAGTGGCCGCTACTGATTTGCTTCAAGAAAGAGGCTACTAAATTTTAAATATAAGCCTGTCCCAAGAGTTCTTACTAATTGAACCATGGCTCTACTAGCCCCACCTATTTCTAAAAAACTAGAGTTATCCTATAGCAAGTTATTACATTCCAAGCCATGGAGTCATGTCATCACTGGGTACATCCATTCTTGTCATTAGTTCAGCCATGTCAACAAGACCCTGTCTGTATACAAGAGCCTTCTATTTTGTATACATATTTGTGTTCGCTCTCTACTCCAAAGCTGCTTATGAATAACAAGTACTTGCATATTGTTAAAAGTATGATGGCAGATATGTCTGTGTTCCAGGCACAAATGCTATTATTTACTGGATACCCAAACCATTGTTCCTCCATGGATGCCCATGTATTAGCCTCTGCTCTACAACTACCACCAGAAGTCCCACAAGGTGAGCTCAGTTTCCAAAGAAATTTCCTAGTACAACTTCCCAAATGCGAGGAAGAAACAGCAGAAAAATCATAATACCCATCTCTACAAAAGACTGTAGGAAATCTTCAGATATTCAGAATATTAACAAAGTATCACACCAATCTATCAATATTAGTCTTTGCTGTCAGAACTACATAATCGCTATAAACAGTACTCTAATATATTCCAGAACTCCTGTATCCTCAATGATGCTAGAAATCCCCTCATATTGCTCATGTGGAAAGGTGCTTCCACAGAGAACATAACCTATAAAGCCTGAAAGAACTGGCTTTTACATAATGTATAAAAATCATTATAAAGTGGTGAGAAACAAAAATGGGGGGACATACACCACCAGAAAAATAACAGGTCTTTTTATTCAACCTCAAATAAATGAAAATGTAAAAGCTATCTAACAAAGAACTCAAAATATTGTTCTAAAGGAAATTTGCAAACTCGAAGAAAACACAATCATATTTACAAGATATTTACAGGCATATATATGGATAACAGCCCATTACAGTTGTTTCATACTGTTTCAGTTGATAATGGACCACATATACAATAGTGATCCTATAAGATTATCATAGGGCCAAACGTTTTCTTCACTTGTTAATGCATAGTTTAAGAAGCAGATGCAGAGATCCTCAGCCAAACACCAGGCTGAGCTCCTGGAGTCCAGTCAAAGAGAGAGAAGAGGGATTCTATGAGCAAGAGGCATCAAGATCATGATGGGGAAACCTACAGAGACAACCAAACCAAACTAGTAGGAACTCATGTATTTTAGACCAACATCTGTGGAGCCTCCATGGGACTGAAGTATAATAAAAGTAAGTTCAAATGAAAAAAGATGAGAAAATGTGCTACCATTAACCAAAAAAAAAAAAAGTTCTAGGATGCTTACACTAATATCAAAGTGAAGTGCATCTTAAAACAAAGGCTTGAGGAGAATATAGCTTCATTTCATTACAATAAAGAATGGTATTTATCAATAGGACTTTACAATCCCAAGTGTAAATGCACTCCACCAGAGCCTCAAACTCACAAAGCTTGACTAAGGAAATTTCAGAGAGAAACAGAAAAGAAAATGAAAAAACAAATTTTAGGTAGAGATATAAATAATGCTCAAACAGTAATGAATAAGATTAATTAATAGAAAATAAAATCCATAAGATAGCAAAAATAAAACTGAACAACTGTATCAACCATCTTGATTATACAACTAATTTAATAATATCTGCAAAACACTATATTTGCAGCAAAACACTATATTTGCAGCAAAAAATATTGACAAGACTAAAGGAGTTAAGCCACATGCAGTGTCTTCTGTAACCAAGATTAAACTATCATGACAAGAGTATTTCATTCTTGCTTGCCTGCTTTTACAGTCATTCTCCCATGAGTTTCCTGTGATGTTGTGTGACATTTTGTTTGTGTTCTGACAAACAAAACCTGCCTGGAGATCAGAAGGTGGAGCTAGCCACTAGTTAACAACAGAGGTCTGGAGGTCTGTACAGACAGGAGACAGGAAATGATAAGGCAGGACAGAGAGAGGCCCGCAGTCCTTTTCAATCTGAGGATTTGGAAAGGTAAGGAGTCTCTGGTGGCTGTTGCTCTGCTTCTCTGATCTTTCAGCTTTTACCCCAATATCTGACTCCTGGTTTTTATTGATAAGACTAAAGGATCACATTTCATCTGACATCCAACTTTTGGGATAGGAATTCATGAGAAAGCTTGTCTGTGGCTTTGCAGTCACCAGCATATGCCTGAGCTCCACACAGGGGCTCCTGCAGGAGCTGCACACACTCACTGCCTTGCTGGCTAGGCTTTCCTTATTTTTCCCCAAGCACTCTGATAAAATCTGAGATTTTTCTTTTGCAGCCTCTCTACAGCAAACTCCACAGGCACTTGGGCTCCAAACACTACCTGAGTTAGCCCCTCACTGCAGGCCAGCTCTGCCTTCAGGCAGCTCCTGCCATTCATCCTTCTTCCCCACAATCCCCTGTGTGCATTTTTCAGACAGCTGGCTCCCTCTCCTGATGGGCTGTAGGCTTTCCCTGGACCACCTCCTCAGGCTGTTGACATACTAGGTAGCTGCCTTGACACCTGCTCAGGCTTCTACTATTGTACGAAGCAGCCGTCAGCCTCACACTTCACCATCATCTTCACTATCATTGTAAGCAAATTTGGTGAGACAATTGGGAATTCTTAAAGGGGGGAATTAGTTTTTAAAAAAGAGAGTTTTTTCCTACATTAAAAAATGGGAAACACTATTATGATGGAGAAAGTTAGGTCTCTGTGTGATTGCACAATGGAACAATTACATGAAGGGATAATCAACTGGGATTAACATAATGTTAATTATCATTTTAATAATTCTTGTTTTATCTCTAAAAACATTGGTAGATGTGAGTGTCAAGATACAAGTCTTAGAAAAACTTGTTAAAAAAGATAATAGAGATACTCAGACACAGATAAATTTAAGAGAACCAACCTCACCAACACATTATAAAATTAGAGAGGAACAGCCCAACATTATCAAACAATCAACCTTAATTTATCCAGTCACCTTACAGAAACAACTGCCAAAGGACAGGTATCCCCAACGGCTGTGAAAGAGCTGACTGGACTCCTGTGGAAATGTTAGATTTCAGGAGATTTAAGGAAGTGATAGTTTCATATGGTATAAATTCACCTCTTGTGAGGCAGATATTAAATTCTTGGTCAACTAGTAACAGAATTGTCCCACAGTACTAGGGAGACTTGGTTGTAGCAGTATTGGAACCTGGTCCTCAATTACAGTGGAGGACCTGGTAGAGAGATGAGGCTATAACTATTAAACAACAAAGTAGGGCTAGAGGTATTGAAATTTCCCAAGACCAACTTCTTGGAGAGGGTGATTATACTGATGTACAATCTTTATATGATGACCACACCCTGGCTCTATGCAGTGCAGCAGCTTTGAATGCTTGGGATAGAATTGAAGAAATTGGAAAGAAAACTGAGCCATTTACTAAAATTATACAGGGCCCAAAAGAATCCTTCACTGATTTTTTTTTAACCAAGATTGGCTTCAGATGTAATTAGAATGATACCAAATTCAGAAGCCAGACAAATAATAATTGAATCTTTGGCTTTTAAAATCCCAATTCACAATGCAAAAGGGTAATTAGACCTCTAAAGGCAAGATCAGCACCCATAGAGGAATGTATCCATGATACAGTCAATATAGAATCTCATAACCATGATGATGCTTGTCTAGGAGAGGTGATTTCCAGAGGCAGAGTCTTGAAGAAAAATCAAAGTGTCAGATATTTTTGTTGTTGTTGTTGTTTTGTTTTGTTTTTGATACAGGGTTTCTCCATGTAGTTTTTGGTGCCTGTCCTGGATCTTGCTCTGTAGACCAAGCTGGCCTTGAACTCACAGAAATCCACCAGGATCAGCCTCCTGAGTGCTGAGACTAAAGGCATGTACCACCACCACCCAGCCTGTCAGATGTTTTAATTCTGGCAAACAAGGTCACATAAAAAGAGATAATATACAGGGGATTCCTAGAAACAATGTTTTTTCTAGGAATAATCCAAACAGAAGACCCCTGCCTTCTGGAATATGCAAAGGTGTGGCAAAGGCCAACATTGGACCAATGAAAACAGATCAACAAGGGAAAGATGGGGTAACCCTTTCCCATTGGGAAATGCCTCGGGAGGGGCTTCTCACAGGCCCCCATGTCATATTTGATTCAGTCATTCTCTGTCACCATGGGGGAAACTCCTCCTCAGAGCAACTAAACGACCTAGTGCCTATTGTAAGAAAACATACTGTTTTAGATAATAGAATAGCTTTAGAAGATAAAACAAAAAATTCAGGAGAAATCAGAACAAGAGAGACCTCTTGATTAGAAGAGGTGATAGTTAATCTAACAGTGTGACCATTTACTAAACTAACTAATAATCTAAACTAACTTATAAGACTAACATACTCTTTTCATTTGATCAGATGTAACTTGCCAAAAGAGAAACTCCCCAAAATTAGGGTTGGGGCAGAATTTTGTTTTTGTCTTTCCAAGAGAATGAAGGCATCCAGCTAAGGAATCTGAAGACTGCTAGACAAATGATATATCTGAAGAAAAGGGATTAATCATCCAGAGTAAATGTCCCAAGAAAATGAGTAAATTGGTCCATTGATATCACATCTCCAAAAGGAAAAAAAAAATTCATAAATCTTCCTAAATGTTTGTGTCTGCTATTCTCTACAGATACATAATGCAAATTGTCTTTTTGTAGTCCCAGTTCAATTAAAAATTAAAGCTGGCTTTGGAGTTGGAGTGTGACTCTCTCCTTCTCTAAACCCAAGCATGTTTGTTAAAAAGGAACATCCAAGATCTCTGTATCATGTCAGAAGAGCCTGATATGGGACAGATGAAAAAACAAAATTAAAGAACTATTCTATTGCTACTAATCTCATGATCCTTTGGTTTTATTTTGACTCTTTAAAACTTTTCTTTCTTTCTTTTTTTTTTTTTTTTTTTTTTTGGTTTTTCGAGACAGGGTTTCTCTGCGTAGCTTTGCGCCTTTCCTGGATCACACTTGGTAGCCCAGGCTGGCCTTGAACTCACAGATATCCGCCTGCCTCTGCCTCCCGAGTGCTGGGATTAAAGGGGTGCAGCACCACGCCCAGCTAAAACTTTTCTTAAGGTATGGATATTATATTGAAATTCATAAGAAGTGTGTGTGTGTGTGTGTGTGTGTGTGTGTGTGTGTGTATACATATCAAACTTTTTGTTGTGATATTAATGGTCATATAGAGTACTAACTAATTCTAGAAAAAGGCTTCATCCAGCTTCCTGTACATGATTTCAGGTTTGAGTCTCTACCAGGTAACTAGGAATTAAGTTTTTTGTATTCTGGATATACATAACAAATTATGATCCTTTAACCTCTTTGAGATCTGCTGCATATGACATTTAAAATGTCTAAGTTTTCTGCAGTGAATGATGACCATGACTAAAAGCAACCTTTGAAGTCTCCAGAAAGAAGATGGGGCCCCACAATGACAATTCCACTAGCACAATGATAAAGCCACTAAGCTGACAAACACCACTCAAAGATCACCTTTGAACTACAAACTGCTCAGGACAGTTTTGAGATGGCTAGCTGAGATCATCCAGCCTCATAGACTACTCTAGCCAGGACTTGAGACAAGCCCTGCACTTTCCCATTATGCAGAGAATGGACAAGAAATCATACAACTGGCTCTCCCAGGACTTGACAATTATCCCATTTTTTTCAGTGTCCCCTAAAGATGCTGTTACCCCCAGACAACAGGAAGTAATTTTAAGAACAAAATGCCCACATTCCCAAGAGGTGGGGTGGGTAGCTTTTGGTCTTTTAGTGGGTTATGGATATTTGTCATCTTTTAGGGTGGTTGGTTACAAGTTGTTATTGGTAATGGTCAGGAAAAAAGCTGAACAAAGGAGATTAGATTCAGGGAACTTGTTCTAGAAAGAAAAAAGGGAGGGTATAGAAATAGGATAAAAGGGTAGATTAAGCCAAAAACACAACTACTTGCTTTAAATGTTTTACATTGGCTTGAGTTTTTGTATATTGATACAGATTTGAGTTTATTTTTGTTAGAACACATTGTACATACATTTCTACTCTTGTTCATGGTATTGTACCCATACAGCTCATTTAACAATATAATGTAAATTTCTAGTCCTTGAAAGTTATTATTATAAACTATTTAGGTTAGTAAATAAATGTAGGTTAGTAGTTAGTCTCCTATTACAATCAAACTTGTAATCAGGTTAGGTATGTTTTCAAGGTCAAATAGTTATATTTTAGATCAGCAGGTGGTCTTCAAACACTTCAGAAATATAGAGAATATGGCATTTAAAATGTTATAATAATATAAATTTCTTTTTTATGACAATGAGACATGTATGCTCCCGGCAGCATCAATCTTATTTAAAGAAAATGATGGGTATTGAAGAAACTCTGTATGAAGTTTACTTTCTTTGTAGCAAAAGTTAGCCACTGGGCAAGAAAGTACCCTTGCCTCAGCTGCTGACAGTATGTTGTCCAAATTGAATAAGCAGGACACAAAAGAAAGTGACTGCTGAACTTTGCCAAAACAAGGTGGGACAGTCCTTCAAAAATCCTGTTTCACAGATAAGTCTGTCAAATATGCTAGGCCTGTAGGCTGAAGGTGAATGCCTCAGCATTGCAGACAAACCTTGGACAGTCACCCAACTCTTTCTGTCATTTCTTACTTTTGGTAGTTGTTTGCTCTACACTTCATGTTTACTCAGGTAATAGTATATTCTTCTCAGTTTTCCTTTTTAGCAAATTCAGAAAACAAACTCACTAAAGAGGTGTAAAGTGTATAGAGTTGAGAGACATAAAAAGATAGTTTGGGGTTGGTAATGCAAGTTAGGATAGAAAATGAATTAGGTATAACACTTTGGACTCACCAAGATAGGATAGATTAATGGAGTATTTTGTCTGAATTTGTCAAATACTAATGGACTAGACAATATTAATGTAATTATTGCCTGTATATATTTGTATATAGTTATTGTACTTATTATATATAGTTTTTCTATGTTAGTTAAAACCTTCAATTTTTAATTAGACAGAAGGGGGAAATATATAATATTTTGTTTCTGTTCTGACAAATAAAGCTTGCTTGCAGATCAGAGAGAGGAACTAACCATGAGTTAACCATAGAAGTATGGAGGTCTGTACAGACAGGAGACACAAAGTAATAAGGCTGGGGAAAGACAGGAAGTGATAAGGCAGGGTAGAAAGAGGATCTCAACCCTTTTCAATTTGAGGATTCAGAGAGGTACAAGTCTCTAATGGCTGCTGCTCTGCTTCTCTGATCTTTCAGCTTTTACCCCAATATCTGACTCCTGGGTTTTATTGATAAGACTAATTAGGATCACACCTCACTGTGGAGCTTTCCAGAGTTATTATGCTCTGTGATACTGTTACAAATTAAATAAGTAGATGTGAGAATCTATCTTGTTTTTGTTGAGGTCAAACACTAAATATACTTACAAAAATTTGATCACAATATTGTTTGTATTGTTATTTTTAAAAACAATGCAATTATTTTTCCTAAAATAGATTAACTATGTCCATACATAATTTTAGTTGTTATTCTAACTTAGTATATATTTAATATATTTCTAAGTTTCAAATTTCTTAGTTTCAATTTCTATCATTTTTAACTGGATCAGTTAGGGTTTCTATTGCTGTGAAGAGACACCATCACCATGACCACAACAACTTTTATAAAGGAAAACATTTAATTGGGACTGGCTTACAGTTTCAGAAGTTTAGGCCATTAATATCATGGCAGGGTGCATGGTGGTGTGCAGGCAGACATGGTGCTAGAGAAGGAGCTGAGAGTTTTATATCTTGACCTGCAGGCAAAAGGAAGTGAACTGTGCCCCACACTGGGAGTAGCTTGAGTATATATGAGGTCTCAAAGCCTATTCCCACAGTAACACACTTCCTCCAACAAGACCACACCTACTCCAACAAGGCCACACCTCCTAATAGTGCCACTCCCTACGGTCAAGCATTCACACACATGAATCTATGGGGGCCATAACTATTGAAATCACCACAAACTGATTACTTCCATTTTCTGTCACTCATGGTTGATGTTTAACATTTTAGCTTAAACCCATCCTGTCTTTTCAAGCTTACCATCCCAATCTCCTGTCAGAAGAACCCCCTGTTGGTCTGCTTTTGTGAATGTTGGCTCTATGTTTTACATTTCTGTTATTTGAAATCTCAGAGATATAATTTCTCTGTCTTTTTGTCATGTGCCATTTTATTTATCTTCTGTTGAGTGCATTTTGTCAGTTCATTTAACAAATCTACACATTAAACTGCACATGCCCTGAGAATAAAGGGCATATACTGATCATTTTTAAAGACTTATTTTGATTTTAACTATATCTATATACATGTGTAGTTGTCAGTATGTGTACAAGAATGTAGATGCCAATGGATGCTAGTGGGGGGAACCAGATCCTCTGGAGCTGGAGTTATAGGGAGGTGCCCAACGTACAGGTATGCTAAGAACTATCTGATCCTCTCTAAGAGCAGCAAGCTCTTTATGATGAGCCATTTCTCCAGTCCACCTCACTCCTGCCCCTTTTCTTTGAATTTCTGCATTATGGGAACTAGAACACAAGGCTTTGTACATAGTAAGCACTATCTCTGCCATTAAGGTATCCCCTCAACATCAATCATCTTTTTATCTTGTAAGACTGGACTCACATTCAATAATAAGTTACACCATGAGATGATATTCACAACTGCTTGCTTAATAAAATACCAGCAAGTTGGTACTGAGTATTCAATAGTACAGACACAATGTTATTTGTATAACTAGTTATGTTTCTATTATTTGGTGGAACTACTTCAGTATTTAGTACAAAATCACTCATCTGTTTCTATAATAATGTGATTTTAATTATCTTTGGATTTAGCACTGTTATGAAATGCCAGTATGTTTGGTGTTGACTAAATATTAATATGTTGTTATATGGCTATATCAGAATCAGTTCTGATCACAAGTATAAAGCCATTGGCAGGAGAAACCACAATATTTCCTGAAACATTAAATTTTGCATTTTCTTTTTAGCACCTACATGTGTGCTTTTAATTGCAACAGCCATACATGCTGGAAGCCGGAAACACATTAACAAAGGCACTTTTGCAAAGCCCTTGCTTAACTCCAGTTGGAGACATTTCCAATGATATTTGAGAAGGGTATCTCATTACTTGACTGGATCAAGACAGGTGTGAACCCGACTGGAGAGTAGTTGACAAGATGACTGCCGGCAATGGCTGCTATAGAAGAAGCTGTTTGCCAAGAACAAAGAAATGTACGAAATGTGCATCTGAGGTACTTCATGATGCTCTAATGTATAGATGCAAATATCAGAGAACCATGTTGGTGGCTGGGAAGTGATAGGATTCTAATTGCTGGGTATCGCAAGAGGACATCTCTTGGAGCTGGCTAGATTAAGTGCACTGCTGGATTGATATGTGCCTTGTTTTGACCTTTTAAGAATAATAGTTTTATTGATATTCTGAAAGGTTTAGATCAACTTATTGTGCTGCCCAGAGACCGCAGGAGGCTGTAGTTAGTGGTGAACTTACACATGTAGCCAACATAGTAAGAGGCACACTATTCCCTAATCACCTAAATTAGTAAAGAGTCCTAGTCTACAAATTATAATGCTTCCAAAATATAACTAATGGCTTTTCCATCTTTCTTTCTAAACAGTTTGCAAATTTGAAATTAAACTTAAGCATGCTGGCTTTTATTATGCTTGAAATTGGTTGTGCTATTTTGACTATATTATTTTCTTTCTTAAAAATATTTGTTAACTTAGGTCATGTATCTGTTTGTATTTGTCTGGTCCATTCAATAAAGTAAATTTTAGAAAAAGCTTGACATTATGAAAGTGCAAGGACTCTGTGTGTGTGTGTGTGTGTGTGTGTGTGTGTGTGTGTGTGTGTGTTTACTTAATTCCCACAGGGAGGAGAAACTGGATTATAAAGCCTTAGTAAGAAGTAATATGGGGAGAAAAAAAATAAGTAATACAGAAGTACTTTATTTAAACTTAGTACTCTTGATAACCTACTAAATATTAATTTTAATACATAGTTTGGAAAATTGAAGCTGGTTAAGAATTGAGTCAGTCTTGACTTCCAGCAACAAATATTTACTAAGTACCTAATACTTGCCAGACACTGGTAAACAAAAACTCTCCATGCAACATTCTAGTTCCCTTGGTAGGATGTATACAATCTTCTTTCTGAAAAGAAACAGCTACTGTTTTAGTGTATATGAAATTGGCCCCAGGTATATTAATTTCTTTCTATTACAAGAAGATATGCTATTATCAGCAACAAGGCAGCATGCTTAAAAGCAAATTCCAGCTCTAGCTAAAATTCTAAAACAAGGACTTAGATAAAAAGTGATTTGAGAATTTGTTTATTGGCTGGGTATAGATAGGCTATAAGCAAATAGAGTAGTTAAATCTAGTGGACACAAGCTCACTGCAAACATAGACCCAACAGTTGTACAGTGTTGATTCTGTTTTAAACACCACATCCACCTTGGAAAGCCAGCCTTTGTCTCAGTCTGTTGAGGTTATCACTCTCTCAGAGCCCAGCTTTGCCATTGATCTCACAGTCATTCCTAGGGCATCTCTTAAAGCATTTTGTTCAGAGAATGTCTGTTCTCTCTCTGAATTTTCTAGTGTGTGTAGTACTGGATTAAGCCCTCCCTTTCTTCATTTGCTGTTTCTGTATCATTGACGTGTTTCCTTCCTCTGACCTGTCCCTCTGTTCCCTGATGGCTTCTAACGATGTCATTGTTCACTCGTGTTGTTCTCAGTGTGTCTGCACGCTGCGCCCTAAGACTCCCATCTGGGTCTTCGTCCTTATGTTTTTCTTCTGCACCAAAGGTTCTAAAGAGAGAGTGCTATTTTTTAAAAATATATGGCTTAGAAACTCCTATCTTGATTTAAAACAGATAAGTCTCTGGTCCATTTAATCAGAAGGGTACTATCAAGACAGTTAAGACAGGCCACTCACTTATCAAGGGTTCAGGCTGAAGTCACAGGCTGCAAAATCACACCTTTGACAAGTCCACTTTTAATTCTTTCTACTTGCTGAGTAAATAAACACACGGTGTTAAAGGAAATTGAGGGAGGGGAACATTGATTTTTAAGGAAATATACTTTTTCCTTCTGTTTTTAACTTAACGGGCGCGCATGTGTGTGTGTGTGTGTGTGTGTGTGTGTGTGTGTGTGTGTGTGTACATATATGTCTTAGTGTTCTCTTGCTATGAAGAGACACTAGGACAAATGGAACACTTTTTTGTTGTTGTTGTTGTGGTGGTGGTGATTTTGTTTTTTTGTTTTTTGAGACTGGGTTTCTCCATGTAGTTTGGTGCCTGTCCTGGATCTCGCTCTGTAGGCCAGGCTGGCCTGGAACTCACAGAGATCCACCTCGATTTGCCTCCCAAGTGCTGGGATTAAAGGCATGTGCCACCACTGTCTGGCATGACAAATGGAACTCTTATAAAAGAAAGCATTTCATTGGGGCTTGCTTATAGTTTCAGAGGCATAGTCCATTGTCCTGGTGGGGAGCATGATGGTGCACAGGCAGACTTAATACCGGAGAAGTAGCTGAGAGTTTCACATCTAAATCCAAAGGCAGCAGGAGAAGAGAGAGCCACTGGGCCTGGCTTGGGCTTCTGAAAACCTCAGAGCCCACATCTGAAAACCTCAGGAGACACATTGCCTCCACCAAGGCTACACCTAATCTTTCAAGTAGTGCCACTCCCTGGTGACCAAGCATTCATATCTATGAGCCTATGATTGCCATTCTCATTCAAACCACTACATTTTACTGCCTGGCCTCCATAGCCTTCCTACCATATCATAATGCAAAGGCATTGAGTCCAACTTCAAAAGTCTCCATTGCCTATAATAGTCTCAACACTGGTTAAATGTCCAAAGTTCAAAGTCCCTTCTGAGAGTCAAGGTAATCTCTTAACTATAACCCTTATAAAATAAAAATAAAGAAGCAGATCACATACTTCCAACATACAATGGCACAGAATATACATTACCTTTCCAGAATGGAGGAAAGGGAGTACAGTGAGGAAATACCGGACCCAAGCAAAACTGAAAACCAGCAGGGCAAACTCTAACCTCCACATCTCCAGGCCTGAGGTTAGAGCTTTCTTCAGATCTGTACCTCCTTTCAGCTTTGTTGACTGAAACATACTTTTGTCTCTTTGGCTGGTTCCACTCCCTGTTAGCAGTTCTCCCTGGCAGGTATTCCGTGATTCTGGCATCTCCAACATCTTGGAGTCTCAAACAAGATTCAGGATTAACTTTCACAGCTCCATGCAATGGCCTATCTGGGCTTCCATGCCAGGACACGCCTGGCACATGCCTGGCCCCAGCAGCTTTCCTTAGCCATGAAGGATAAGTCAAACCC
>CABHPQ010136844.1:0-19433 GCA_902168405.1 Peromyscus aztecus
ACAATAGAGATTTCATTGCAATGGGACAATTTTGAGTTTACTTATAGTAATGACCTAGGAACTGTTTTCTGGAATTGGGTTAAAAATGGAACTGTTTAAATGAAGAAATTTATTGTTTCTACCTAGAGTCAAGATGTGTATGCACATATGCTGGTGATTCATGAATTGTTCTGTGTTAAAAATGCAATTGTTTTGTGGAACTGTTTATGTAAAAATGGAATTACTTATGGAACTGGTTTTGTGTTACAAATGGAACTGTTTAAACAGAAAAGTTTGGGTTTTCTAACTAGGCTTGAGATTGTGCTTAAAAAATTATAAGAAAAGGGAGATTTAATATTCCTTAGTCTACTTAATTTAAAAAATTGTTTGATTGGATTAATGTCATGTTTTGTTAGTAAGAAATGCAAATGGGGTATACTAAGAGACTACCTTTAAAGTGTAAAGAGTTTTATTATGAAACTTCTTTTGGATGTTTTGCTAAAAGTTTTCAAAGTGTTAATGGTTAGATTGAGAATATTGCTTTTCAATATGGGTTTGTAGGAATTGTATAAGTTTGGGTTTTTCTAACTAGGTTTGAGATTTTGTTTAAAAAACTATAAAGAAAAGGAGGAGTTATGAGGTTGAATCATGTTTGCAGAAATTATGTTTTACCTATGGATATTAATGCACCCTGGTTTTGTGGAGTTAAGGAAATATTTAAGTTTGATGTGAATACATCGAAGTTTTTCCTATGTTAGCAAGAACATTCAAATGATTAAGAGTTAAAGTTGTAAGACGGAGAAAATTGTTAACTATATATAGCACCACATATGCTAATTCAAATGGTTCTGTTAAGAGTTTGTTTTGTGTTATAAGATTGGGAGAATTATGACTATGTATAGCAATATTTATGTTAACCTGTTAATGGTAATTATGAAGCTAAGGGATTCTTTAAGTTTGTAGTTGCCTTAAGAGTTTTTGGTTTAGATAGGGCTTGATGCAGCTAAGACTGCTGTAGTCACCTTGGACCTAATTCAAAAGAGAAATTCCATTTTTATCATCCCCTACTCCCATACTGGGAGGTGTAACAGCTATAGAGATTGTGATAAGCCATTAATAATTAGTTATTTTTTATATATTAAGAAAGAGGGACCTGTGGGAGCCCGTTTTCAGGTTCCTTGTGGCTTTACCCAGCATGTCCGCATAGAGGATGATTAGGACCATGGGCCTGAGTATAGGTGTCTGAGATGGTCTGCACTTGGCTGTGCTGGGGGGGAGATCTTTTGTTCCACCCCTTGGTGTCTCTATAAATACCCTGGGGCAGAGGCAGTCGGCGCTCATTGGAAAAGGTTTCAGGCCCTCTCGAGGCTATCCTTTATTTTCTATCTGTTTATCTCTGCAATATAAATCTTTCTATCTAATATTTCCTCCTGCTCACACTCAAGAAAACTCTGGGGAACTGTGGGGTTGGTGGGTAAATGACCCACAAATTTCACAATAAATAAGGGAATTTGATAGCTTATGTTGGAGAGGATGTGGAGCAAGGGGAACACTCCTCCACTGTTGGTGGGAATGCAAACTTGTACAGCCACTCTGGAAATTAGTATGGCATTTTCTCAGAAAATTGGGAATAAGTCTTCCTCAACACCCAGCTATACCACTCTTGGGCATATACCCAAGAAATGCTCAATCATACCACATGGACACATGCTCAACTATGTTCATAGCAGCATTATTTGTAATAGCCAGAACCTGGAAACAACCTAGATGTCCCTCAACTGAAGAATGGATAAAGAAAATATGGCACATATACACAATGGAGTACTATTCAGCAGTGAAAAACAATGATATCATGAAATTTGCAGGCAAATGGATGGAACTAGAACATATCATCTTGAGTGAGGTAACCCAGACTCAGAAGGACAAACATAGTATGTATTCACTCATAAGTGGCTACTAAATGTTAAGGAAGAGATGGCCAGACTGCAACCCACAACTCCAGATAGGCTAGCTAACAGGGAAAGACCCTAAGAGGGACACATGGATGACCCTGTGAAGGAGAAGTGGATGAGATCTACATGAGTGCACTGGGTATGGGGGGTGGTGGCAGAGGGTGAGGAGTGGGGGATGAGAACATAGGGAAATGGAAGGGTCAAGCTGGAACAGGAACAGAGTGAGAGAGCAGGGAGGAAGATACCATGATAGATGTGGACATCAAGGGAATAGGAAGAGGCAGGGTGCTGGGGAGGCTCTCAGGAATCCACAAGTTTGACCCCACCTTGGTCTGCTGGCAGTGGTCCAGAGGGTGCCTAGACTGGTCTATTCTGGTGACCATCCTAGCAAATAACCTAGCTGTCATCATAGAGCCTTTGTCCAATGTCTCTTTGTCCAGATACAGAGATCCACGGCCTGGCACCAGGCTGAGCTCTGGGAATCCAATTGATGAGAGGGAGGAGAGATACTGCAGGCAAGGGACATAGAGATCATGATGGGAGGATGTGCAGAGATGACCAGCCACACTAGTAGAAGCCTATGAACTGTATACTGGTGTCTGTGGAGACCCCATGGGAGTGGACTAGACCCTCTGGATATGGAAGATGGTTGTTTGCCTCGAACTGTTTGGGGCACCCAGGCAGGGGGATCAGGATCTGTCCCTGGTCTATGAGCAGGCTTCTGGAATCCAATGCCTGTGGTGTGACACCTTGCACAGCCTTGGTACAGTGGGAAGGAGTTTGGACTTGCCTAGGCTCAGTGTGCTGGGCTCTGCTGACTCCCCATGGGAGACCTCGATTTGGGGGATGTGGGGATGAAGGGCAGCTTGGGAAAGAGGGCTTGGGGGTGGGAGGAGGGAGGAGGGGGTATCTGTGGATAGTATGTGGAGTGAGTAGAAAATTTCTTAATAAAGAAAAATAAAAAAAGGGAATTTGAAAACATTGTTTTTCCTGTTGAACTCATCAATTCTCACTAAATTTGTTTAGAAATCATTATAACAATGCCAAATTTCAGAACGTGCCTGAACAATGTTCACAGTCTTTTTTTCTCTACCAGAAGCATACCCAAAGATAAGGTTTATAGAAGCAATCTGAAAGAAGAAATTTTAAATGGGTCATAAAATTATAATCAGTCTACTAAAACTAGAACTAGAACTACAGCAATTCTGACATATATAGTTCAACTATGGTAAGTACAGCAAAGGCTCAATATAATCACCAAATTTGAAGAGGAATACCAAACATTATTCAAATAAATGTGAATATGGGAAGTTCTTTACTTATTTCTCAACTCTTAAAGATCATTACAGAATTTATGCAAGAGAGAAACTATACAGATATAAATAATGTTGCAAGTATGATGCCTGGAGCTCAAAAATCACATTACATCTTAAAATTTGTCATTAATAAAATTGACAAGCACTCTCCCAGTGTTTATACATAGAAAACCTTTTTTTAAGTAGAAAGACTTGACTAGAGTACATTAAACAATATTCTTATCTTACTTGATGTCAGAGAAAATAGAATAAGAAGCCATATGTGTAAATAAAATTTAGAACTATTTTACCAACAAATACAACTGATATTCCCTGAGCAGCTTCTTGGTAAATAAATGGCATAGGCAATAAAATTTCATATAGAAAGATTTCATACAGAAATTATTTTTAATAATGGTGCTAAATTCATGCCAAAATTAACTAATGCAAACTGATTAATTATAAGGACTTAAACTCAAGTAGTACTACTTATAACCATCAGTAAGGTAGGATATTAGTATTTGTGTTATATTCTACATGAAGATCATTTTGTTCTTAATATTTGCAATTTTATCTGTGTATATTATACAAATTTTTAACTTTAAATTATTCTCTTGATTAAATTGTGGATACATGTATCAATGCTTTGTGCTCAATACATGCTGCCTTGGCATGATAAGTGTTGATTTGATGGTAGAAATGTGTCATTAACATTATTGGCTCCCTTGCACAGTCTTGGTGCAGTGGGAAGGGGCTTGGACCTGCCTAGGCTCAGTGTGATGGGCTCTGCTGACTCTGCATGAGAGATCTCGATTGGGGGGAATGTGGGGATGTGGGGTGGCTTGGGAAAAGGGCTGAGTGTGGGAAGAGGGAGGAGGCAATATCTGTGGATATTATGTGGAGTGAGTAGAACATTTCTTAATAAATAAAAATGAAAAAAAGAAAAAATAATACTTAAATATGTATCTATATATAACATGTATGTCTTTCCCAATTTTGATAGTATCTATACATAGATGTTCCATAAAAAATATACATTTACCTACCATCTAGTAAATTTTCAGCCAAACAATTAAAATTTCTGCCTTGATTTTAGGAAGTTTGGATCTGCTTACAGATCACCAGTCACTCAATCATATTGTCTTTTTTCATGATGCTGTTTCTTTGGTTTGTTCCAGCTTTATGATTTACAGAGATTTTCATTTTTAATTAAAAAAAGGTGTTTTCTTAGGCTATCTTCTCATTGGCCTGCAGCTTACTTTGCAGATATGCAATCTTTTTGTATGTTCACTTCCTTCAAGTTAAATGTCTATAAATTTTGTGAATTTATAAGAACTGATCTACATAGTATCTGCATGGCCATATCTCCACCTTCATGAGTAGATGATACATTTTTCATAGCCACACTGGCTAAGGCCATCTGTGCTCTCAGTCAAATAATGGCAAGACAATTACAAAAATACATTTATAATACAAAATGAAGTAAATAATGAAATTAATAAATCTAGTTTATTGTATAGATTTATGGCTATTTTAATTTCTCATTGTCCTGCTACATTCATCCAATGTTTTTACAGTGGCAATGTGCTTGATTCTACATAATTCTTTTCTGTCATGATGCTTATAATTCTAAAGTTCCTTATCTGTGAAATACAAATAAGCATCTCAATGTTAGAAGGTAGGACACTCCCCTTTTGGATGTTCATGTCTAGTTAAATAATGATGATCCTACTGTTCCCACCTCCATCACAATGCTGTTACAAGGACCAAGTGAGGCATTTACCCATAGGCTCTTTGGAATCTGTCGAATGCTTTATAATATCAGGCAATAAAGTTATTTGTTAGATATTATTTTAAGTTATAAAAAAGAGTTGATGGCTCCCAGAGTTGGTGGTAAACTGTACCACCTCCATGTTGGGAAGCTGAGGTGGATGGAATCAGCAGCCACAGTGGCTGTTTCAGTCTTAGAATGCTGCAGTTTAAACTAATAGGTTCACAATAAGACAGATTCAGATGGAATAGTTTACAATGTGTGTAAAATATACATAGGCTTGAAAGAGACAAAAAATCGATATATACAGTTATATAAAGAAATACATAGTTTTAAAAAATAAAGTTTTAAAGAGACAGTAAAATGAATATTAAAAATAAGCCACATAAAGATGGATATCACACAGAGAATCTAGATTGTCTTGTCTTTGGGATTCTTAATGGCAGAAAAACATTTGATTGTAAAAGCTGTTAAGTTAAGCCAAGATACCTTGACTTCAAAATTTGGATCTAAGGATATGTTGCTTTGGAAAGGAGGTCTGCTTTTGTTTCCACAGAAAGACAAAGGCTATGGATTTGTTCTAGATTAAGATACATCAGGTCTGACCAGCCAAGACCACCTGAAAGGTCTCCGATGACACCATGGCCCAGATGATCCAATATCCAGAACAGTTTCAAGGCAACTGGCTCAGACAATACACTCTCACAGACTACTCCATAATCCTAAAATTTTCTTTGTGTCCACATAAGATACAGTGCCCCCCTCCAGCAGGAAGTAGTATGAGAAACTCTGCCCAAATTCCCAAATATACCAAGCTAGCTTTGGAGATAGAACTGGCTCACTTCTTCTCTAAACCCAAGCATATTCCAAAAAAAAAGTTTGAGGGAGTTTTTTGTCCCATATCAGAAGAGCCCTCTGATGTGGGACAGAGAATAAACAATATTTTTATTTAAAACAGGTTGATTATAAATGCAATCTCTTTCTAAAGAAGAAAGGGGGATAATTTAGATATGACAGGATGAAAGGGTAGATCAATGAACCTACTTTTAAAGAGTAACAACTTGTTTAGAAATGTTTTACATTGCTATGGATTTTAGTTTATTGATACAAATTTGAAGTTAATTTTGTTATACTGTATATATTGCTACTCTCGTTTGAGATATTATATTTATGTAACTCATTTAGATTGTAATGGATAATTAAAAAATACAGATTAATAATTAGTCTTCTATGATAGTCAAACTTGTAACATGTTAGGTAAGTTTCTTAGGTATACATAGATATATTTCAGATAGATAGGTAATCTTCAAATACTTCAAAGACCTACAGAATATGGCATTTAAAATGTTTTAAAAAATTTAGAGCTTGGACATTGAGACATGTCTGCTCCTGGCAGCACCATTTTTCTTCAGAAAGAAGGATGGGCATTGAAGACACTCTATATGGAGTTTATCTTCTTCTTGGAAAAAATAGCTTTGGATAAGAAACTGTTCTTGCCTGGACTGCTTAATCAACTGACCATGAAGGACCCATAGGAAGAACCACTGAACTTCGCTTGGCAAAATGGTCGTTCAGGTTTCTGCTTCGCAGAGGAAACTGCCAGACATTCTATAGGACATGGAGAGAAGTGACTGAGAGATTCTAGGCCTGTGGACTCAAGACTGATGCCCCAACTTCACAAAAGAACTGAATAACTGTCCAGGCTGCCAGCTGTCTCTATCTATTGTCGCAAGACTCTCGAAAGTTGCTAGCATCCTTCTCCCATTTCTCAGGTAGTAGTATATCCTTCTGAGGTTTTTGATGTAGTTGAAGCTAGATAGTTACAATTTTCCTTAGTTGTGATAAAAGATAAGTTAGATATAAAAGCTTCGACTCATAAATATTGGATAGATAGGATATCTTCTTTAATTTTGACAAATACAAATAGACTAGGTATTGTAACTGTACTTCTTGCTTGATAATTGTTTTGTTATCTGTAATTCCACTGAGGCAAAGAGACGCGGCCAGCTGCCACCATGACAAATGAGATGTAAGGTACTGGTAAGCCACAAGCCATGTGGCAAAGTATAGATTAATAGAAATGAGTTAATTTAAGATATAAGAACAGTTAACAAGAAACCTGCCACGGCCATACAGTTTGTAAGCAAAAACAAACAAACAAACAAACAAATATTATCAGCTCCATGGATCATAATACAAACTAAAACATGCTTACTTAATAGTAGGTTACTTGACATAAATTCAAACATACAAATTAGTAAATGTGTATATGAGGAGCAAAGAAAGTTTGGAATTTGTGAAGGACTGAATGAGTGTTTTTGTGTACAGGAAAACTTCCATGTCAGAGACCACACACTCAGGTCCATGGGAAACTTGTAAAACCAACCATTTCAGGCACAGCAGAATGAGAATGCCTCATGTGCTGCATGTGGATGCTGATAGTGTTCAGAAAATATTCACCCCAGCCTTCTCCAATAATATTTTTAGCCTTAGTAGTGCTCTGCTACAGAGACTGACACTCCTGACATTATGCAAAACTGTTTTCTTACTCAACTGGATAGAACACCCCTCTACCTATAAGTATTATTCATGAAACATTGTTGATCTCTTTGGTTTTTTTTTGTTTGTTTTTTGTGTTTTTGTTTTTTTGGGTTTTTTTTGTTGTTGTTTTTGAGACAGGATTTCCCTGTGTAGCTTTGCACCTTTCCTGGATCTCTCTCTGTAGACTAGGCTGGCCTCAACCTCACAAAGATCTGCCTGCCTCTGCCTCCCGAGTGCTGGGATTAAAGGCATGTGCCACCACAGTCTGGCTTTTTCATCTCTTTGTAATGAATAGGGAGAGATTCCTGACGATGTTGTTTCTCCATCAGAGGGCAGGGTTCACTTAACCCCAGCTATTTTGTGTGTTCCTTTTTTTCTTTACAATAAGTTTTTTTCCTATGACATCATCAGCCAACTTTAATCCCAGCACTGGAGAGGCAGAGACAGGTCAATCTCTGTGAGTTTGAGGCCATCTTTGTCTGTACAATTCCAGGACAGCTAAAACTATTACACAGAAAAACCTTGTCTTCAAAAACTAAAAGAAAAAAATATTAATTATACTATGTAAGTGATTATAATAAACTGGGTCATATAAGACAATGATAAAAATCACTGAAGACATTAGCATGAATTGCCCTCAAGCTTCCTGACTTCAAACACCTAGGTTTTTCTGACCGTTGAAATACTTCTATCAGCATCTACTCCACAGATTTTGTCTGTAATTCTCAATGGAAGCATCAATGTTGTTTTAATCAGCCATTAAAAGGAAAGAGAATGTGAGAGTTCTTAAGGGTCCTTAAGGCTTCTGAATAACACCTGTGCTTACCCTCCATTTGAAATGCCTAGCTGACTCTTCTGGGTGTAGCAGGTTAATTCAATCACATTCCCACCTCTATACTAAAGTCCTTCATGATGCTGATGTGAATGCATGAAAGAACCTTCTTAGAGATATTCTGGAATGCCTTAGATATCAAGTTCCTCTTCTTGCTGTGAAATCTACTATTCTCCAATATTACTTTCAGACAATAGGTAAAGGCCTCATCATACTTCCATATATGATGTACATTTATCTGTCTTCCTCTACCAGAGTAATAGGAAGAAAATTTTCTTTGCTTAGCTTCATGCTGGTCTTGCCTGAGAATCAAAAAGCCAAAATCACACAGCACATCATAGTCTGGATTTCACCTTTAATACTGATTCCATACCTCTCTACCCATCATATCACCAGCACTTATTTCACAACACCCTCGCTCTCACAATGAATCTATTCAAATAATATGTATCAGTTACTGAAATGAGAATGTATTATATTTAACCAACTTTTCTCTGTGCTATCAAAGCATTACATAAATGGACATAAGTTAGATCAATATTTCTTTTTGAACCTGTTGACTTTTAAAGATGTGACCATAGACTTCACCCTGGAGGAATTGGGTTGCCTAGACTCTGCTGAGAGGCCTTTGCCAGGCAATGACAAGTTGAGGAACTACACAACCGGGTCTCTATAGGTGAGATTATATATTTTTACATGATTTGTAGTTTATCCCTGAGATTTCTATCAAGATTTATTAGGAGAAATAAACATTTTGTGTTAATGGATCTTACATGACTTTTTTCAGTATAGTATATTTTGTATATAACACACATTTATATCACTCATTCTTGTTTTTATATCCATCCTCCTGCACAATGATATAATTCCTAGAATCTTGTATTATACATTGCTGCAGGCAGTCTGTAGCATATAAAGCATGGATACCCATCTTAACATGATGTTCTGTGCTTGTATTTTTGCTTTGTTGTAATTCAAATGCCACTAAATGTAGAGAGAGAGAAAACTGAAAAAAATATTAGTATTTTAAAGCACTTAACAAGGCATTTACAATGAGGAAATCAAATATGGACCTTCTATTATTTTCCTCTTATTCTGAGTTTAACTCTGTTTTAGGATTCCAACTATATTGGATCATATGAATACTGTGTCATCTATCTCTTCTATGCACAGGACATTCTGTATCAACACAATAGCTGTTCATCAACCTTGACCAAGGCAAAAAAAAATCTTGGAATGAGGCAACAGAGCAGACAGGATTCAAAGAACCTGGTAAGTTTAAATGAAGCATTGACTTCTGCCAGGGGTCCATGGCAAGGCAAATTCAGTCCTACAGTGGCCTGAGGCAAGCTAGTTAGTAAAAAGAATTCCTTAGACTCTCTGGTGAAATAATGTTCTCAACATGTTTCCCATGATGTATGTTAGATGACCTTAGCCTATTCACATGCAAATAGTGTTGATTTGAAATATAAAAATTCAATATAGATTTGGAAATGAATAAGTGGGCCTATTCTATGCCCCTTTGCATATTTGTATTTGTCAGCACTGGAGACATTATTAAATTTTTATGGTTGCTATGTTAAAATAAATATTGAAATAAAGAAATATAGACCAAGGAAGATTTTTCCTATTTAGAACATTCCTCAGTTCTTCATGATTTCATGAATTTCCACAATATATCCAAGATCACCCTATCAAATTCTACAAGCAACCACCAGTAATTACATGGTTTTAAATTGGTCAGCATCCAAAACAATATTAGTGTTGTGCTCTAATCCTTAAGAATTAGGGAATGTTAATTTTAATTGCTTTGAGTCAAGATTGGGTACACAGAGTTATTTCATGTATTCCTAATTGACTGAGATTTGTCTTGTGTTTAATTATGGTGTCTATTTTAGGGGGTCTGCTATGGGGAAAAAATTCATATTCTTTGATATTTGTAAGGGATATTCTAGATAATACTTTTGGCTAGATAATATTCTAGATAACAATATTGAGTTATTTCATTTAATTCTTATATTTATCTACTTTATTTTTTGTCCTGATCACCTGTGTATATAACAGAGTGCTGTGCTGAAATCATGGACTATTGCAGTTTTGTGTTAATCTCAGTGTATGTTTCAAGTATTAGGTATTTTATGAAATAGGTTATACCTCAATTTAATGTACATACATTTGCGGTAGTAATGTCATCTTGATTGAATACTGGATTAATGGAGATGTTAACTCCTCTTTTATATTTTTGTTATAAATTTTTCCCTAAAGTGCATTTTCTCAGATAGTAGGGTAACAACACCAAATTGTTCCCCATTTATTAGAATAAAAGTTTCATCCTTTCATTTTATGGCAGTCTCTATCTTTAAAGCTGAGGTTTTTTGAAAGCAATACAAAGATTTGTTTCATTTTTCAATCCAACCATCTAGCATGTGTCATTTGATTGAAGAATTGATGCTATCATTATTTCAAATTATTCTAGAAATGTACGTGTAGTATAAACTTTATAATGTATTTTATTCTTGATTTTGTTGCATTTGTTTTTATTTTGTTCTTATTTGCACTCTGTGTTTTAGTAGTTACAGTTGATTTCTATTTCCTTTCTCTACTCTCTGAGTAAACATTATTCCTCTCCTTAGTCTAATTTTTAAAACAGTTTTAAATTCTATTTTGATCATGTACTTCTTCTTTCTCAATTCCTTCTACATCCTCTCCCTCTCCTTACCAACTGGGGTTTAAGTGCTTTCTAAAAAAAAAAAAAAAAAAAAAGAAAAGAAAACAAAAGAAACCTAATGCAACAACAATGGCCCTCAAACAAAGGAAATAAAATCAATCCTATAAAAACAGAACCAGAAACAAACAAATCCTGCCAACGTATAACCAAATTAAATAACACACAAGAAAAAAATGGGATGTCCATTTTATTTTTGGTCTAATACTCATGAATATGAGAGCAGTTCTGGAATGTTTAATATACTAAGTGGCACTCTATTGGAGAAAATTTATGTTATGTGACAGCTGGTTAAGTGAGAGTTCATTTGTTCACATTTAAAATAATGGTTTGGTTTTAATTCAATCTTTGATTATTTTTAAATATAAGGAAATAAGGGGTTGGGGATTTAGCTCAGTGGTAGAGCACTTGCCTAGCAAGAGCAAGGCCCTGGGTTCGGTCCTCAGCTCTGAATAAAAAGAAAAAAGAAAAGAAATTGTAATAAGATAAAAATCTGTCACATTGGAGTTTAACAAGACAGTAAGCAAAAGAAAAAAGTCAAAGGATAGGCAAAATAATCAGAGGTAAACTCATTGTCATATTCAGGAATCCAATAAAACCATTGAACTTGAAGCCACAATTTATACACAGCAACCTTGGTACAAATGTGTGCAGTCCTTGTGCTTGTTTCTTTATTCCCTCTGAGTTCATATGAAATTCACTCATGTTAATTTAGAGGGCCTTGTTTTCTTGGTATCTTCCATTCCTGTGGCTCTTACACTATTTCCACCTCCTCTTCTTTAGGATTGCCTGATCTATGGAGGTGCAGTATTTGATAAAAAATATTTCATTTAGAGCTGAGTGTTCAATATCTCTGATTCACTGTAGACATGTCTGACAGTACATCTATACTTTTTGTATATTCTGTAGGAGACTATTTCCACGATGATATATGAACAACACACTGATCTATGAGTATTGTAGAATATCATGAGGAATCATTTTATCATTACTTTTTTTCTTTTTTTAAACAAGTAGTATGTTGTTTTACCCTAATTCTTTGGGCCTTCTACTATCAGGTTTATGGTCACCTAAAAATGGTCAGGAATGGAATCAAACTGGAGAAATGGCCTTGAGTCAAATCAATTATTTGTTGCTTGCTCCATCAAGCTTTGTTTCACCTTTGTCTCACCTTTTTTTGCAGGCAGAAAACCATTGAAGATAAAGGTTTTTTGCCTGGTTTGGCATATACGTTTCTGCTTAAAATGCAGAGATTGTTCTTGTATCAAAGAAAATACAGGTTTCAAGCTCTTTGAATATACTATGCCTATGTTTCAATTTTCAATAATTTGTATAATCTTTGTCTTCAGCAATTAATCCTTGCATTCAGTTCATGGAGAGGAAGGTGTAGACCTGGCAACAGCCTGGCTTGTTTGGGTATCCCCTTTGGACACCTTGGCTAATCACTCAATTGTATGTAACCAAATTTACATACTGAAAAAAATGTGTTAGATTATAAGAGAGAGACTGTTGGGACTCTGACTCCCCCATTATTTGGCAATACTTTTCAGATATCCTTTTATATTTTTCTGGAAGTTCCTGCTGAATTTGGTTTCAATATGTGTATTAATTTTTTCAGTCTCTCCCTGTATTCCTACCCAGAAACCCAATCTCTACTCACCCTGCATACTTGTTCCTCCCATTCCAGTCTCCTATCTATCCATAATTGTTTATTCTATTTCCCTTCCTAAGGACATATATCTGTTTCATTCCCTCTGTGATTCTACAAATTGTAGCTTTCTTATCATTGTCTTCATGGCTCTTATCTACATATAAGTGGACCATGAGTGAGGAGAGTCAACAGCAGAATGTCTGATAAAGTTCTGAGAATGAGATTGGGAGATAGGACATGAGGGCATGGAGGGAGAAGTAATGATGCACAACTAGTGTCCTCCCTTCTCTGGTCAGGATGGCCTCTGTGTTTGAAGAGAATGAACCCTGGAGTTTCAAGTAGGAGCAAAGCAATGAGTTAGAAGATGAAAATTTGGATGGTGAAATCTATGTGATCCATTTTAGATAGGTGCAGGAAGAAAGAAATGGCTTCAGAAATGGTTGTGTTTTCTTCCAGATCTGGGGATGAGTCTTGGGGGGATAGATTTAGAAGAGCAGAGAAAAAGTTGAAGATCATCAATTTGCCTCCCTGCTTCTCTTCTCAGTTTGGTTCTTGGGTCTTTGTTTCTTCTGGATTTGGAGTGTGGGACAATGCAAACAGGAGTAGAAGGAAGGTTGAGGGGTCAGTTGTGCAATCCCCCAGAGATAAAGAAGGCTGGGGCTGCTATAGTTCTGCTCCAGAGCTGTGGATGAAACTATTGTATTGGACTTAAAGAGCCATTGTGAGCAGTGAAGTTCTGGAGTTAACCTAACTGCTTCCCTGGCAGGAGTGGCCTATGAGCTTCCAGGGAGTTCTTGCCAGAGTTGAGTGCTGAGATCATGAAAGGTTGTAAGAATGATGTTAAAATTGGAAGATGTATTTTAACCAATGGAGATGAAGTTACAGGCATCAGGGAACCTGCAGCAGTACATTTTATCAGAGCTGAAGATGGGACTGTGGAATTGGATTAAGAGAAGAAAGATTTGAGGTGAAGGTCTGCATTTAGTATATCTGCTGTACTGGTTGGAGTTGCCTGTGTCCATTCATCAGTCTTAAATACTATTTCTTATCTCTTGTTTCCTATTGGCCTGCATGTTATGAATCATTTCTTACCTTCTAATTACTAAAAATTTCTTCTCCTTCAATTATAGCAGATAGTTTTGCTTAGCACAGTAGTCACTATAGGCCCTTATTCTCTTTAGGATTGCACTGTTCCTGGCTCTTTTGGTTAGTACCTTCTCCTGTGAAATAAGCTGTTATTCTAATGGGCTTTCCTTTACATGAGACATTTAGTTTCTTTCTTCATATTTTAATGCTCTTGTTTTATTCTGTCTGTTCACTAGGGCTTGCTGTATGGTATTTCTTTTTATATTTTTGCAGATTTGTTGTGAATGTTTCCAGTATCTATGATGTTATGACTTTCTTGGTTTTGGAAATTTTTTCTTTCATTATCTTGAGGAAGATTTCATCTATGAAATTGAGGTAAGACTCTTATCTTACATATATATCTTATTTAATGTCTTCCACATTCCTCTAGTGTACAGCATTACCTGTGTATTGCTTTCCTGTGATAAATTCAAATATATATACATATTTCTGACCTGCAGTTGAATTCCTCTACTTATTTAACTAAGTTTTGACATTCTATTTGCTACTTTTCTGTCCTACTTATGAAGCTTTACCTTGACTTTTCTAATTAGTTTCCTGCTCCAACTTCATTTCAGACTGAGTTCTCATCAATAATTCTATAATTTTTTTAATTTATTTTTTAAGACTGGACTGTCATTTAATTTGCCCTTATATCTCTGTGGTGTCAGGTGTTTAAGGTCTTCCTCATTAATTTTATAGGACTTTTTCTTAGTGTCTAATTTAAGCACTTTGACTACTTTCATAATGTTTTCAGTAGTTCTTACATTTTCCATATCAAAATTATTACTGATTGAAAAATACTCTGTGACTAGTAGACTTGGTGAGGATTAAATGCTGTCTTTACCTTTTATATTCTATGTGTGATTTTCTACTGCTGAGATTAAACACATTTACCATGGATATTTGCAAAAGTAAGGGTTTCATTGGGCTTAAGATACCATGAGAATAAGACTCCATTATGCCATGGAATAAAGGCATGACGAAGCAAACATGGCAGAAATAACAGATAACATTCAAATGTCAAATTTCAAGCAAGGGCCAGAAAGGAAACTCAAGATAGTGTGTAGTTCTTCCACTTCAAGGTCCTAACTGAGTTCCACATTTTATGCATTAAGCACACACTATGAGTGAAATAATGTGGCTACATAAAAAGAAAGTTGTCAAGTATATGACCTTTAAGGAACATTGTTATTCAAACTAGCATTTATAGTGTTCGTGTTCTTGTGATCAAAATTGGTCCTGTGAACTATTTTGTAATTTCTGTGTATCCTGTGCACAAAGAAGGCTTAACAGACCACAATAAAAACAGGGAAGCTTATGTGTGAAGGCTAGATATAGCATGTGTGGTGGGGTGTCAAGTAGGCACACAGGCTGGGCAGATTTACAGGATGTGCATCCCACTTGAAGGGTGAATGTAGGACAAAGATTATCAGTCTTGATATGGGGACATATGGTAGAATACAAGCTAGAACCATGGATTGGTGAGGAAATGTGGATGAGGGGATATTGTGGATTGATAAGTCTGAGAAGAAATATAAAATGTATGCTACCAGACTGGGATCAGTAGTTCTGATCATTTGTATGAATTAGAACTGGGAAGTATTCTGTGCTCCCTTCCTAGGGATAGAAGAATTCCAGGGCCCTTCATTGTGTTTGTAAGTATGATCAGGACAGGTTGTAGTTTCTCTCTTGATCATATGTACAAGTAATAACCCAGAGTCAGGTGATTATAAGTTACTTTTACATTTGGTGTGGGTCAGAGTATATGCTGGAAGGACCTACTGGCTCACTCTTTGTGGGGTAATAATAATGCAGAGTGGATGGTAAACATGATTTAGTAGGATATAATGTGTGCCTTGAGAAAGGATGGGGGGGTATACAGTCTTTGTTGGAGGGAATTAGTTGGGGTGCAATCCAGGTTACCCTGTTAAGGGAAAAGGAAAGAAGAGACTGTTCGCAGGAGAAGGGTCAATAAGAAAAACTGGAATTTCTTAGATTATGATTGTGTTAGAAGAAAAAACCATAGCAGGGAATTCAATAGACATGATCCTAGTGCACATGGCAAGTGGGAGAGCACTTCAAAGTTTTGCCAAAATTGTTGTCCAAGTTTGCATGATATGTGACCTTATGAAAGCCAATCATTCCATGAATTACACTAATTTTTCATCAAAATATTTAATTAATTTATTGTAGCCTCAAATCTTAATGCTCATCAAAGAATACACACTGGAGAAAAACCTTACAAATGTAAAGAATGTGGAAAGCCCTTTACCAGAGGCTCAACACTAAAAGTTCATCAAAGAATATGCAATGCAGAAAAACCTTATAATGTTCAGATTGTGGAAAGCCATTTACTCATAGCTCAATGCTTAAAGATCATAAAAAAAATACAAACTGGAGATAAACCCTACAGTTGCAATGTATGTGGAAAGTCCTTTACTAAAGGCTCAATACTGAAAATTCATCAAATACACACTGGAGAAAAACTTGTCAAGTGTTCAGATTGTGGAAAGTCCTTTACTGATAGCTCAACACTTAAAGTTCATAAAATAATACATACTGGAGAGAAATCTTACAGATGTAAAGAATGTGGCAAATCATTTAACAAGGCATCACATTTTCAAGCTCATCAGAGGATCCACACTGGAGATAAACCTTACAAATGTGATATATGCAGTACATCACTTACTGCTGGCTCCACACTTAAAGTTCATCGAAGAATAAAACTAGAGAGAAACCTTACAAATGTAAAGAATGTGGAAAGTCCTTTAGGCAGAACTCACATCTACAAAGACATCACAGAGTCCACATAAAAGAGAAACTTTACAGATGAAAAGAATGTGGCAAATCCTTTACCAGGGTCTCAACACATTACATTCATCAAAGAATCCATAATGGAGAAGAAAGTTAAAAATATGCAGATGGTGGCTGGTCCTTTGCCCATGACTCATGTGTTCAAGGCCAATAAAGATCCATTGAATGCAGAATCCTTAAAATTGTAATGAATGTGTTATGAGTTATGTCCTTTTCCAATGTATCATCTCTGTAAAAACTCACTAAAACTATATATATTAGAGAAAGGTTACAAATACAAAGCCTGTGGGAAAACCTTATCTGGGCTCTTAAATCTTGAATAACATGTAGCAAGAATCTTTAAAAGTTCTTATTAAGAAGATAAAACCTGAGCCAGGTATTGTGATGAATGCTGGAAGACCAGAGAAGCAGAACAAGCCACAGCTACCTCACCTGGCCAACTTCTCAGCTGATCCTGTTTCCTTAGACTGGAAGCCTCTGAGTCCTCATCCAGAATGAATCTCAGCTGAACTGCTTCTCGAAAGCCTGAAAGTTTAACCAGCTAAAAGCTTCTAGTTTCTGGTCTTCACGCCTTATATACCTTTCTGCTCTCGCTCTCTGCCATCACTAACTGGGATTAAAGGCTTACTTTCTGGTATTAAAGGCATTAGTCACCATCCTTGACTGTATCCTTGAACACACAAATATCCAGGTAGATCTCTGCATCTGGAATGCTAGGATTAAAGGTGTGTGCTACCACTGCCTATTCTCTATGTTTAAAAACATTTTTTCTAAGAAATAAAATTTATGCTCACAAAAAGTTATTTGGAAAACAATCTACATATACATCAATGTGTCAAACAGATTTACACAATAATCATGTATTAAAATGACATTGGATTAATTAGACAAGATATGAAAGAAATATTAATTTAAAATGTGAAGACTTATGCCAGGATACTTTTATGGATAACTATATCAAGTCAAAATCACTGCACATTTTTCTGTATATTTTATGGTACAGGGTATTGATCTGATACTGCTATAATTTTTTGTTTTGCTAATATTTGAGATTTTACAGAATATAACATAAATTGTTTTGAACCTTGAATTTGTCCCCAATTTTTCTCAATTCTCAATAAACACAATAAAAATTGTGCTCAATTTCTGCTTCTTTGGTTTGTTGGATATGCATTTTATACTGATATTGTGTAGTTAATTCTACTTACTGCATTACAGAATATGTTCAAAAAATCATGTCATGAAAATACAAAGCAGAATTTTTTAGGAAAAATGAAACAGATTTAGTCATTGGAAATATTTATGGAGAACAAAATAAGGCCTGAGTGGGTCTGTGAGTGAACTAGAACTGTTTACATGGGCAGATCTAAATCAAGAACCAAGGCATAAACTGTGGGAGCCTGTTTTCAGGTTCCTCGTGGCTTTACCCAGCAGGTCCTCATAGACAGGATGACTAGGACCACGGGTCTGAGTGCAGGTGTCTAAGATGCTCTGCACTTGGCTATGCTGAGGGGAGGTCTTTTGCTCCACCCCTTGGTGTCTCTATGAATACCCTGGGGCAGAGACAGTCAGCCCGGTTGAAATAGGTTCTTGAGGCTATCCTTTATTTTCTGTCTTTTTTATCTCCACAATCTTTATCTCCACAATCTAAATCCTTGTATCTAATATTTCCAACTGCTCACACTCAAGAATACTCTGGGGAACTGTGGGGTTGGTGGGTAAACACCCTTCAGAATGGCACCACAAACAGGGACTAAAGAAAAAAAAAGGACTAAAGACAAAAAGAGGGAACTAAAGACAAAGTAATAGGGATGAAAAATAAAGGAAATAATAGTTTTATTGCAGAGTTTTTTGTGAAAGTGTGAGTCAGCCCTGCCAGTTGAAAGGGGGTGTACCTGGTGTTATAGAATATATATATATTATTGAGGGGCAGAGGTTTTATCTCAGGAGAAAAGGAAAAACAGACTGGAAGGATGTCCAATGCTGCAGCCCAAAATTCTCTTCTATCAAAATTTTCTATCTTCTATCCCTTTCTCAATTTCTATCAATGAAAAGTAAGTATTGGACATAGTGTAGTAATTTAGTGTAGGAAAAACTTAGAAATGTAATATCATGTAGAAAAAAATTAAGATAACTAAAAGCAACTAGACAGAAAAAACTTCAATTTTCTAACTTTGGGGGCTATGAATGCAAACTAGGGGAAAAATCTTTCTTTGAACTTTATGGGTAGTAGAAAAGCTCTTCTTTGAGCTTATGGAGAAGAAAAAGTTTCCTATGGAAGCTTTTGTTATTGGGACAGCTGAAGTACTAAGTCCAAGTGGCAGGAGAAAGTGATTTCTCCCTGAGTCAAAAATGTGGGTGTAAAAAGCCAAAAAGTTTAAATTTCAGAAGTTTGGGGAAATGTTGTTCTTCCTCTCTTAGGGAAAAAAAATCTTCCTTTTAAACTATAAGCTTTTCTTGGAAAATTTTTTTGGGAAATTTGGGGAAAAAAATCTCTCTAAAAAAGCCTTGATCTTTCAAACTAAAAGTTCTCTTAAAAAACTGAAAAACTAAAGTCTTTAAATTTCTCATAAGGACAAAAATTAGAATGGGAACCATCTGAAGATGTTAGTATAGGAACCACCTGTAATTATTTCTAAGGGAACACAGCATACATCTTAAAGACAGCAAAACTCTCTAAGTTCTGTGTTTCAAACTTTAAAAACCCTCCCTGCAAAGCAGGAGGTAGGGACAAGTTCCTAAAAA
>CABHPQ010136844.1:36694-54050 GCA_902168405.1 Peromyscus aztecus
CATATTCCTTACATTCATAGGGTTTCTCTCCAGTATGTGTTCTTTCGTCACTTTGAAGAACACTGTTTTGATCAAAAGCTTTACCATATTCCTTACATTCATAGGGTTTCTCTCCAGTATGTGTTCTTTCATTCCTGCAAGGATAATTTGATAATGTAAAAGCTTTAACACAGTCAATACATGGTTACATAATTATTTCTGTATGAATAAATTTTAGAATTTGGTGTACATGTAAAGAGGAATTATATCATAAGTCTTTGTCTTTTTGCTTACACTTTTGCTGTTCCCCTTAATTAAGGAATATTTTGCACATAGATGCCTGTGATGGTAAGAGCCTTCATTGCATGACTCACTTTTAGGTAATCTTTTTTCTCAAGGATATTTTTCACATAGATAAAAAGAACTGGAGCAATTCAGACCATTATCAAACTTATTTCATAAATACATTTTCCTATACTGGGAATCCTACTACATTTGCAAAATGAACTAGGACAGACAGAAGATTACACATTCTCACCACTCATAGGGCTTTTCTTTAGTTTGTTTGGTGATGTATTCCCAATTATGCCAGAAAACCAATTACATGTAAACTCGAATCACATTAAGTTTGTCTACTCAACATGGGACTACTACAGAAATTTTAATTGTTCTGAGATGGAAATGGATGCATTGTTTCTTTCCGTATCCATTTGTTCTTACAGCTTGTATACAGAGTGACATATGATATACCTAGTAAATGAAGAATAACAAAGCATATGTATAATGCCTCCACACAGCTTGACATTTTGTTACTCACAGACATGTGGTACAGAGTTTAAGCCTTCTCCACAACAATCCCCCCTTAACTCTTGACTCTAACTACCCAACTCACTAAACTTAGCAGAGTCAGAACAACTAGAGAACAACACTGGCTTTACTATGGACTATTTGTTTATTAGAAGGTTTTTGGACATACACTTAATGGAAATTCAATGTGTAGACCTTTGGTAATATGAGTGATATGATACTAAATGAAGCAGCAATTCCACAGCATAGCTCTAATAGATCTATGATTCAAATGCTGATTTCTGTTAAGGTATTGATTCATTTTCTTCTTCTACAAAGAATGACCTACGAACACAATTCACTTAACAGTCCTTCAGGTGTATGGATTGTGAACATTTTATGGCCATGAATGTATTTTGAGCTGTGATTACTTACACTGCTGCATTTCTTTAAAACATCAAGATACATTACAATATATCCAGGGGCACATTGGTATCAGTTTGCACATGAAAATTACCTTTCATGACTTTGGAAACTTTGACAATGTTCTTCAAATTCAAGATCTTCCCAAGTGTATCCTAAAATATAGGATGAGGAAATGTATGAAATATTACAGGAAATTGGACAAAATTTGAGTTTCTATCTTCAGTGATCCTTAGAACCATGCCTGATTTAGTCACCTCACTCTTCCTTATTCTTAATCAGAATTACCAAAGAACATCAATAACCAAGGAACAGTTGTTGCCTTAATTTAAAATGTGAAGGAAAATTTACCTATACCAGTGAGGTTCATATATGTCTCCAGCATCTCATCTTCGTTGACATATTCCTTTGAAGGATCCAGGAATGCCCACTCCTCTTCAGTGAAATTGACACGCACATCATTATATTTCATGGCATCCTAAAATATGCCATACATTAAGTATGCCATACAATGTATAAAACAAAGAGCATGATACTGACAACATTGTAAATGCATGCTTCTTTGACAATGTAGTCATATAATTCTGGTGCTTCTCACACTTACTCTATAACTCAGACATTACAATATAACCATCAACTTATTTTAGAATGAGACAGAATAGGAGGTTTACCTATATTATTTCTGAATGCTTTGAATGGGATATTAGCTTGCAAGAGAAATGCTTATTAACAGACATAGAGAGACAATCGAATACATGAGCAATACTGAGTACACATCAGAGAAATTGTATGAATAATTAGTAACTAAAAAATGATGAGTAAGCTTGGTATATTGGCTCATGCCTTTAATCCCAGAACTCAGAAAGCAGAGGCAGATATATATGATTTGAGTTGAAAGTTAGCCTAGTCTACACAATCAGTTCATGGACAGCAAAAAGTAAATATTAGGAACCTGTCTGCACTGCAAACATCAATGAAATGTACAACAAAGATAGGATACACTCAGATACGTTTTTCTGAACTTGCTTCAAAGAATTAGGCATTCACTTCAGTTCTGTATTCATCTTCCAGAAACCTGCATTGCTGCAGTTTAAACTGTACTTTAATAAATCTTACTAAAATGAACTGTTTATTTAAACAGTTACAAATATGGAAATGATAACCTTAGCAATATCACTATTGATTATAAACAATCAACACAGGGCAGGACAAATGACTCAGAAATTAAGAGCTCTTCCTGGTCTTGCATATAGTTGGGCTCAATTGCCAGTACTTAAATGGGGGATCACACACCTGTTCATTATTTCAAGCTCATGAATTCTAAGACCTTCCTTTGACTACTGTGTGGGCCAGACACATGTGTGATACATATCAATGTATATAGTAAAGAGAATAAAATTTATTAAAAAATCAAAATAAACACAACAAGCAGAAAGAATGTCACACACCTGTAATTTAATGACTGAGAAGTCCCAGGCACTATTACTGTCAGGAATATTTATGGTGATATTTTATTTGTGCTGAAATGTGATTTTATTTGTAAGTTAATAAATAAAATTGCCTGGGGATCAGAGATTATAGCTGTTAAGCAGAAATCTGGCAGTGGTGGCACATGACCTTAATCCAATCACAAGGCAGGCAGAGTCTGTGTGTTCAAGGACATAGTCAGCATGGTGATACACACCTTTAAACTAAGTACCAACCATAGAGACCTGGATGTCTGTATAGACAGGCAGTGACAAGAAAGTCATGTGGTTGGGTCTAGAGCCAATGAGAAGGCAGAACAGAAAGGCAATAAAAATATAGACACACAGGAAGTAGGTCTCTCTCTCAGGGGTAAGACGGCAGCAGCAGGATTGGTGAGAAGGTGATTGTTGAAAATAGTTTTGGCTACTAAAATTATCTCATTCTCTTTTGATAAAGAAAAGGATATCTATTAGATCATTTAGAAACAATTTTCTTTCCTATGATTGAAGATTGAATGTAAGTCTGAATCAGAGTGAGAAAACAGATTATTTTCAAAACAAATGAAAGATAACAGTTTTTTAAAATAAATAGTGTATGATTTCTACTATATACCTAAAGCAACCCAATTTCCTCTAATTGTTCTTTAAGTCATGAGGGCTTTTGAAAACGAATCTAGCCACATTTTATGTGTATATTTGTATGCATAAAAAGCATATTTTCCATGTGTATAGGTGACACAGCAAAGAACATATGAGATCCCCTGGATCTGGGGATATCAGAGAGTTATAAGCCTCCTAAATTGGGTGCTGGTATCTGAAGTCCCCCAAGAAGAATATTGCTGAGTGACATGCACAGGCCACATAGTACTTTTTATCCAATAAACTAAAAGTCCTTCACAGATTAACCACAATAGAAACCTAAATAATGAAATGAATAAATGAATGTTCTCTAGGAACCTATTGAATCAGTGTTAAGATGTTGGATATGGGATCAGGTAGTCTATGTACAGGCTTTCCCCATTCTCTGTTACCCAAGACCTAATACTCAGGGTCACCCCAAGTGCTGAAATAGAATTCCAGCTGCAGCTTTTCCTCTCACTTTCTGTCTCCTGTGGATTCCAAAAACCATCCCCACCTACTCTTCCCTACTCACTTCATATCTGAGTCAAATCACTGAACTGGGGAAGACATCCCCTGTTCAATTATTTGCTACACCTTCCAGAAGACCAGTTAAGATGCTTGTAGATCTAACACAATGTCTCTTACCCTAGAATGTATTTTTAAAATTGCCCATATCACTGGAGTAGAACACCAGAGGCATCTTCCCCTCTTCTTTCTCATGTCTCATGTGGATCTCTAATATCAGGTCTCCTACATTTATCTTCCCCCAGCTTCCAACAACACCAAGCCTTCTCTCTTGAACACAACAGCCAAAAAGGCCAGGACAAAAAGCAACACTCAATTAACACATACTCTGAAACTCCAGAGAACAAACTGAAACCCAGAAACAAAACTCCAATCCAACCAAGATGAAGTTAGAATCAAGCACCTAGACCTATAATCACCCAAAACACAGATGCCAAGAATAGGAATATAATAACAGAGCAACAGGGCACCAACAGAACTCAGCAATGCTATCACAACAGGCCCTGAATATTCTAAAATAGCAGAAATACATGAAAAAGACCTTAAAACAAACTATATGGAGATGATAGACATCCTTAAAAAGAAAATGAGTAAATTCCTTAAATAAATTCATGAAAGCATGGACAATTAGAGGAAATCAACATATTCCTCCAAGAAAACTAGGAAAAAACAAACAATTGAAGTAAACCAATAAACAACTTAACAAATAGTTGAAGGAAACAAATAAATGTGCTTAAGACCTAAAAATTGAAATAGAAACAACAAAGAAGACAGAAACTGAAGCAATGTCAGATATGAAAAATTTAGGACTACAAACAGGAAGTACAATGCCAAGGTTCACCAATAGAATAAAGAGATGGAAGAGAAAAATCTCAGGAACTGGGAATACAATAGAAGAAATGTATACATCAGTCAAAAATGTCAAATATAAAAATTACTTGATGCAAAACAACCAGGAAATCTGGGACATTATGCAGAGACCAAACCTATGAATGACAGAATAGAAGAAAGAGAAAAAACCCCGGACAAATGTCAAAAAAATATTTTCAATAAAATCATATAATAAATTTTTCCAAAGTTAAAGTAGGTGCTGATGAAGGTACAAAGAAGCAAGCAAAACAGCAAATAAATTGATTCAGAAAAGAAAGTCTCCTTGTCACATATTAACCAAATCTCTAAACATACAAAACAACAACAACAAAAATATTAAAAGCTGCAAGGGGGAAAGACCAAATAACCTATAAAGGCAGATCTATGAGAATTACACCTCTCTTCTCAATGGAGATTCTAAAACTATAAGGTCTTGGACACATGTGATGCAGGCTCTAAGTAAGCACAGATACCATCTCATATTCATATATCCAGAAAATTTTGCATTAGTATAAATGAAGAAAATAAGGTATGCTATGAAAAACTGAAATTTAAACAATATCTATGTACAAATTCAATCCTACAGAAAAAATCCAAACCAAGCAAGCTAACTAAACACATGAAAAAAACAGTAAATAAATAATCTCACATCAGCAAAACCAAAAGGAAACACAAACAAACATACTCTCATACACATACCACCACCAATAACAACATAATAACAGGAATTAATAATCATTATTCCTGATATCTCAATATCAATGGCCTCCATTCCCCAATGAAGACACATATAAAGAGTATGGATTCAAAAACAATATCCAAACTTCCACCACATATAAGAAACATTCTTCAACATCAAGGATGGAGATTACCAAAAGGGAAAGGCTGGGGAAAACATATTTAAAGCAACTGGAACTAAGAAGCAGGCTTGTATAGCCATTTTATTATCTACCAAAATAGACTTCAAACAAAAATTAATCAAAAATGATAGGGAAGAAGCCTTTTTATTTATCAAAGGAAAACCACCAATATGACATTTCAATTATTAATATCTATGCCTCAAAAACAAGGTCATTCACTTTTGTAAAAGAAACACTTCCACAGATTAAATGACACATTGACTCTCACACAGGGCTTGATAGTGGTAGACTTCAATAATCCATTTGCAAAAATGGATATATCATACAGACAAAAACCAAACAGAGAAATATTGTAGCTAATCGATTTTATAAACCATATTAACCAAATAGATACCACAGCACATTCCACTCAAAGAAAAACAAATACACCTTCTTTTCAGCACCACATGGAATTTTCTCCAAAGCTGATGCCAAACTTGGGCACAATTCAAATCTCAACAGATACAAGAAAATTGAAAGGACTCCCTGCATCCTATCATGGATTAGAACTGGATATAAAAAAGAAATCTTAAAAACTCATAGAACCTGAACAAAACTCTACTGAAGAAAATGGGACAAGAAAGAGATAAAAATGAAATTAAAGGCTTTCTAGAACTCAGGGGAAATGAACACACAACAAACCAAAACTTAAAGGGCAAAATGAATGTGATGTGAGGAAACTTCATAGCACTGAGTGCCTACATAAAAGGGGGAAAAAGCGAAGAGATCTCATAGTAGCAACTAAACAGCACACATGAGAGCACTAGAACAAAAATCAGTAAGCACACCAAAGAGGAGTAGAAAGAAAGGACAGGAAGAAAGTATCAAATTGAGGACCAAATTTAACAAAATAGAAACAAGGAAAAATGTTATCAATGAAACATACCTGGTTCTTTGAGAAAATCAACAAGACAGACAAACCCTTATCCAAACTAACTAAGAGACACAGAGAGAATATTCTAATTAGTAAAATCAAAACTGAAATGGTGGGCATGACAATAGACAACAAGGAAAGCCAAATAACCATAAGGAAATACTTTAAAAACATTTACTTCATCAAATTGGAAATTCTAAAATAAATGGATGATTTTCTTGTTAGGTACCACTTACCAAAGTTCAATCAACATCACATAAACAATTTAAATAGATATATAACCCACATTAATTATTCCATGAAATAAAACAGAAGGAACATTACCCTATTTGTTTTATTATGCCACAGTTACACAGGTACCCATAAATTAAGTCTCTTGTTTTCAAATTATCATAGATAACTTATATCAGATCCTACTACATCAGATGTGTTGACCCTGAGATAGGGTACAGTGGAAAGCTGGGTTTCTGGAATGACCCTTAATAATCTGGAGATTGCAACAATCTGGAGGTACACAGACTGGGGATTCCAATTTCAGGTATTCAATAGATTGTAAATGGAAGCAGAACTTTCTGTCCTGTTCACCCAATTATACCAGGCAGTTGCTTCCTAAATTGTGACACAGAGGCTTATATTACTTACAAATCTTTGATCAATGGCTTAGGCTTATAACTAATGAGCTATTATGTTTTAATTAACCCACTTCTACTGATCTATGTATCACCACATGGCATGTGGCTTACTGGTTCTTTAGCATCTTATGTCATGGGCAGCTGGCCAGTATCTTCAGACTCCACCCTTCCTTCTCCCTGTCTCTCTGTTTGACTTTCCCACCTGGCTTTATTTTGCCTGACTACAGGTCAAATCAGATTTTATTATCATTCAATGAGAGCAACACACATTTACAGCATACAAAAGGTTTCTACTACAGCATTTCCCACTCTGTCTAATCAAAAGGGAAGGCTTTAACTTTAACATAGGAAAGTTACAAATAACAAAATAGTTATCAAGCTAGAATTACAGTTATAATATCTAGTCTTTGTAGTTGACAAAAACAGAGAAAACATTCCATTATCTATCTTATCTTGGTGAGTTTAAAGTTTTATTTCTAACTTATTCCTTATCATAATAAAGTAAATTATAGTTGTCTAGTCTTAAATTCTATCAAAGACCTGAGAAGTAAATGATAATACCTGTATAAGCAGGAAGTAAAAGCAAGTGACTTCCAAAAAATGTAAGAAATGACAGAAAGAGCTGGCTGCCTGGACAGTCCCCAAAGTTCCTCTGTAACATTGGGGTATCCAATTTTGGCCTACAAGCCTAGCATATCTGATAGACTTTCTTATGAATCAGGAAAAAATTTTAAGGACTGTCCCACCTTGTCTGGGCATTCAAACAACACCTTTTCTTTCCAAATACAGAAGCAATAGAAGGGTGCTATTGTAGCTCATCAAGAATGTCTTATGGACTTTGGACAGTTTAACTTTTTTTCAGACACCAGCAAAGGTATTGTATTCCTGTCTGTATCTGTAAGTTAAAACTTTACAAGAGGACCAATGGAAGGGTATCCCAGTTCCAGGTAGCTGTCTAGTCTGGTAACCAAAATTCAGCTGGAAGAAGCCACATCAGTCATTGTTTCAATCCCATAATGTCAGTTAGTGTTACCTCTGCAGAGGGATGTGGAATAAGAATGGGAGGAAGAATTCAGCAAGGGAATTTAGGATAAAAAGACACCAAAGCAATGTAACAAGTTGTTTCTTGGCTAAAAGCCAGATGTGTCTCTAGGACTCTTAGCAGTTTCAAGTGTTTGGGAGTTCTGATCTCTGATGCTAAGTGATCTTGGGGGCTAAGAAGGAGGAAAGTTAAATGAAGTAAGGACCTGTTAAGAGAAAAAGGCCCTTGGTCTCAAGAATAGAATCTCTGTCCTGGCACAGACCTAACATTTCAATGGAGACATAATAATCTCCTGGCCAAGGAACCTGATCTCTGGAGCCCTGTAAATGGCCACTTGGGATATTTATAGCTCACCTATAAGTTATTAACTGATTGCATATTTGTAATCCCAAATGTAGAGAAAACTGGTAAATTTTAAGGCTCTTTCCCACCCCTCATTTTTTGTACTATGACGAGCTTGTAAGATGTGCACAATGAATTCACATGCCTACAATGGAGTATCTGCATAGCCACTGCCAATAAAAGCCTGGGCTGCATTAGAGCATTCATTCCCCTGTCTCATTTACTTTCTCAGTGACCAATCAAAGCCCAGCCTGGAATGACTGATACACTTGGACTTCGAGGCAGAAAAGAGAAGGTGGAAATGATGCAATTTTAATTCCAAAAATATATTAAAATTTGAAATAGGCTTTATGACTATGTGCTCAAGAAACTAGCTATTTGTATTAGAGTACACCAAGAAATACTCACACCATTTCTTTCAGGCTGTACACATCTTAAACCAGGAAATAGCAGTCCTGTTATGCAGGGCCACACAATGTATCCAGATCTTCTATTTTGGTTGAACTAAAGTAACTACAGTAATTTGGTTTCATGAACAATCAGTTCCTTATCCAGATTCTTGATTGCTTGGTCTGTGGCCAGTCAGGACACTTATTGATCATCTAAGATTGATTAATTTGCTACTCATTACTTATATCAACTACTGTCACAGCAGGAAAGCTTTCACTCTCTTTCTTGCCCATCCCTTTCTGTGCTGTGATTACACCTACTTTAAAGTTGGACAGTGAACATAATGATGGCACAGGTCCCTCTTAATTTATACATTCCCAATAAAAGCCAGAGAGTTTGGATGACTCACATTCACTTATATATTTTTCGTTCTAACAGCCCAGTCAAGGCCCAAATGGGAAGGAATGGCAGGACTGTCTTTGCAGCCCTGGACAGCAGAGGAAGAATTAAATGATCAAAAAAATTTCCAGTTACAAAGTGTGAAGCAAACCTGAGCTACAGGAGAAACTGTTCTAAACAAACATAAAAAATAACCAACAGCACCTGTGAAAAATAAAAAGAAATTCTTAATGATTGGGGAATACTAGGGAATGAAACAAACAAGAGATCAGACCAGCGATGTATTTGAAGAATAATTTAAAAGGTGAAATCAATAATTGACATTCTCTGGTAGAGCAAATTATATTAATAAAATCCTGCTTGATCTGCCCCATGTAAAATGTTAGCTGCCAAGATGTGTAAACTGATACACATAGCTATAGCCAGTGGCCTGTGTCTCCAACCTCTAAGCTGGCATATCTGCAGATGACAGCCACCTGTTTGGAAATTTGATGTTCATTAACCTCCCAAAATTGTATACCTACCAATCTGATTACCTTCATTCACATGACATGGATTAATATATTCTGGGAAATAAAAAAAATAATTAACCCTGCCACAATCAGGTCCTTTTCCATAATTATAAGTCCAGCAGCTGAGTGCCTTACAATATTAACCCCTCACAATATACACAAAAAATTATTCATTTTATTCTGGTTTGAAGGCAGATGCCATGTTCCACACACAAAACCTGATCTTCTGTGACTGTAATGGATAGTTGACTACAGGACGCAAAAAGGTAATTTTAAAACTCAGTGGTTAAAAAAAGTCCACTAATTTAAGAATTTAGTTGATTTCATCAAGAGGAAAGTAAGGTCATTGTTCTGGAGAGCAATCAGCTTGAATAAAAGCCACCTGAGTCAACATAGGAGAACTTGTGTCTGAAATATTTTCTAAAAGGCTGGATGTACAGTTGTTTTAGAATTAATATATCCTCCCATGGAGATTTCACTCAACACACTTAAATGATTAATAAACAAAAATTTCTTCATTAACACATTGTATCAAGATCTGGTTAATGCTCAAAGAGGAGGCATCATAGAACAGATTTTGCATTCTATATATAAGATCGTCATTATGTGTCTTTTAGCAGCAAGACTCAGGATAGTTTGATCAATTTAAAAAGGGACAGGAGACTGCAAGTCTAGCCACTTTGACAGATGAAGATTTATAGAGAAAATCTATCTTTTATTTAATACATCATGATCTATATTTAAAAGACATGTTAATACTTTTAAAAGATGTTTCATTGCCTTTAACTCACACATATAAAGAGCAGAGACGACAAATACAAAAAAAAGTCAGGAAAAGTCACCTATCAAAACTGTGAATGCTGCTCTAAGTGACCTATTTTCATCTCAAAATAAGGCTGCTTTTTGCCCCTGAGCATGTTGATTCAGAGGTAGGCCACACCAAACTACATAGTTGCTTCTATGCAGGACTGGAACGAGTGCACTTTAGCTAGTCATCCCTGCTGTCTACCTAAGGGCTATGACATCACTGTAGAGAATTGCATTTTAAGCTTTATTTTATGTATATAGGTATTTGCCTCCAAGCATCTGTGCACAGTATCTGCAGAGACCAGAAGAAGATATCAGATCACTGGAACTGGAGTTACAGGAGATGGTTAGCTATCAGATGATTTCTGTGAATGGAACCTGTATCCTCTGTAACAATACCCAGTGCTCTTTACTAATAATCTATCACTCTAGGCAGCTTCATTATTTAAATTTTTATCATTTTAATTAAAATGCATTACATCAATTTTCCTCTTCCTTGTCCTTTCTCCATTCCTTCCCAAATTCTCCCCTTCCAATTTCTTCCTTGTTAATCATGTGTAAATATATATGCACAAATATATGCACAAGAGCTGCTGAGTCCATTTATCTCGGTTGTTTTTAAGGTTTCAGGGCTGAGCACATTGTATTGGAAATGAAATAAGGGAGCTCATCCCTGCCTGAGGTGAATTCTCCCACATGCAAGAGAATTCAACTCTTTAATGATCAACAAAGGTCTGAGACCCCAAAGTGATCTAGGCTGCCTTGGATGGGTAACATTATCAAGGATAGAAAACATTATCAAGAATAGAAAACTTAGGTTGGTAAATACCTTAGCCAATAATTTCTGGTGCCATGGCCCTGAGATTCTGGAGCTACAGGGAAGACTATGGGCAATCTCCAGAACCAATCACAGTCTCCCTTGGTTTGGTGGTCCCACCAGACCCCTTTGACCATTCTTATTTTGGATGATTTTGAAAACCTGAAATTTCTACCTCCATATTCTAAGTACCATGATTACAACCCTGAGCCACCATATTTGCCTTAGGTTGCTTTAAATGCATTTACTGAGGCATTAGAATGATGGGATGAGTTACATGAACAATTGCTACTTTAAATAGGCAGTCTCATCCATTCGTTCTCAGTAAGCCAATTAAATGAACCAAGTTATCCAGTGAGTGACATGGCCACCTATATTGCAGGCACTCTGGAGGCAAGGTGGAAAGATCTCTCTGATGTCCTAGGAAAGGCGTAGTCTATAGTATGAGTTCCATGCCAGCCAGGAAGTCATAGTAATACTAATCTTTACAAAAAAGAAAACAGAAAAGAGAAAAGGAAATAAAGCACATTATTAATAAAAAATTAAAACATGATATTTATTCAAATTGACTAATTTGGAACAATAAAGAAAATATGAGACAACTGCTGTGGGATATTCTGTATGTTGTGAATGTGTGTTGCCCTGATTGGTTGATTAATAAAATGCTGATTGGCAAGTAGCCAGGAAGGAAGTATAGGTGGGATAAGCAGACAAGAAGAATTCTGGGAAAAGGAAGGCTAAGTGAGGAGATGCCAGCCTGACATCCAGGGGGCAGCATGTAATGGCACACAGGTAAAACCATGGAACACATGGTAACATATAGATTAACAGAAATGGGCTGAACTTAAGTGCAAGAGCTAGACAGTCATAGGCCTGAGCTAATGGCTGAGCAGTATTAATTAATATAAGCCTTTATATGTTTACTAGGGGGACATCAATGAGAAAGATTTGTCCTGACCACAGGCTAGGCAGGACACAGGGAAACTTCCAGCTACAGATAACTAATCTATCCCTGGGGTCCTAAGAAGTTAAGATAGAAGGCAAAAGATATTCAAAACTAAGTAATCTAATGAAGCCAGGAAATTAATTTTTCTCATCTTTAAAATCCTCCTGAATTCTCATTTGGAGGATTCAAGTCTTTTCCCACAATGAGATGCCCAGTGAAATTAAAATTTCGTGTGATCCACTGTTTCACTAGATGTTAGCAAAAGGGAAAGATATAAGTGTCTTTTTAGAACATCCTTATTCTTATCAGGAATGTAGGTTACAGGGATTAACAGGGTGGGGATTGAGCTTTAAAGCCCAAGTGTGGACCACAAAGTGTGGACCTGTAGAGAACTGTCACTGACAGCTAACTGTAGTTGTCAAAAACAGGAAAAAGTGGAAGACCTGGGGGGCAGTGATCAACCACAGCTGAAAGGACACAGAGAGCACAATAGGAGATAGCTTGTCCTTGGGTACACCCCAAGCACTACTCTCTGGTCATTTGATCCTGGGCATTCACACCCAAAACTCCCTCCCTAACACTTCCTTCATACTCTACAGCTCTTCATAAATGCCAGATTGCCCCAGGTTTAGAGTGACTTCTGTATAAGTCACAGGATCTTCTGACAAGTTGGATGTCATCTGGAGTCACTGCAATTCAGGGCCCCAACTGAAAGTTTTACAGGCAGCAAGGAAGCAGAATAGGATCCCATTCAGACAAGTCATTCTCCATGCCTGCTATTTCCTCTCCTCTCCTTACAGGAGGCATAAATTCCAGCATGGGTAAACCTGACAATTATCCTTGTGGGCTCACATTGCTGTTTAATTTTGGCCCTTGAGATAAACTCATGTCTTGTGGCTATGTCCAGCCGTTAGACACTTTATAAGACTTGTTTTGTCAATTATACACCTGATTTTTTTTTTTGTATTCTTTCCTCACTTTGTGGAGATTTGGGCTTGGAAACTTCTTTAAGAACCATGTCTAAGTAAGTTTTAGAAGTCATCAATCTTGTATTTCTTTTGAATGTTCAAATCTGAGGTAAAGGTGAAATCAGAATCATCCATTCATACCTTATTGCTGTTATGACATGTTCATGGGTTGAATAGATGATTCAACACCTGAGAGTACTGGCTGCTCATTCACAGGGTCTGACTTTGATTCCCAGCACCCAGAAGATAGCTCACTACTGTCTGTAACTGCAGGCACATGGGATCAGACACTCTCTTGTGACATACTCTGGTACCTGGCATGTGCTTAATAAACACAGGCAAAACTTATACAAATAAATTAAACTTCATTCCTTTTGAAAATAACATATGCATGAAGAAAAACTTTTTCAAAATATGGAATCACACATATATCTGTCTTTTTGCCATTTGTATATCTGGTACCTAGCAGGCCTAAAGAATGCATCACATCTCCTAGACTTATAAATACAGTTCTGCATCATCAAAATGCTAGGAAATTTTTGATATAGGATACCTCTACATGGACATGGCTTTCTTGGAACTCACTATTTGAACCAACCTCCCCTGAAACCTCAAACTCAAAACTCAAAGATATTGGCTTGTCACTGTCTCCTAAGTGGTGGGATTATAGGCATGCATCTCTAAACCTAGCTGAAATATTTTTTAAATGTTCTATCTATAAATCAGAGAATTAAAGGATAAAATAAGATTTTAAAAGAAATCATCAATTTTATGGTGAACAGTAATACCTTTTGAAATTCTGTAATCATAATGTAAACTGGCAAATCATTTCATATATTCCCAGTAACTGGGTTATTTGCTTTGTTAAACTTCATCCATTTAAAAATGTTTAAACTATGTCTGTGTGTGAATACCTGTGCCATCATGTGTATGTGGCAGTGAGAGGACAACTTAAAAGTGTCTATTATCTACTTCTCCTATGTGAGTTCTAGAGATGAAACCCAGGAGTCTTCTGGCAGCAAGTGACCTCAATACACTTATTTGGGTTTAAAATTTATTTAGGTATGTGCCATTGTGGGAGTATGCATATGCATAAGCCCCAATGAGGAAATAAGGGAAAATTTTGTAGAGTTATTTCAGTCTTCCAGATACTGAACCCAAGTCATTAGGCTTAGCAGCAAACAACATTACCACTGAGACAATTCTATGGCATCCATTTGTGGTTCTGAGAAAGTGTTATGAACAAGAGTTTAATCCTCAGAATAAACTAATGCATTCCAAAGATAAGGAAAAAGAAAAAAGATAGGAGTATACAACTTCCATTTGCAAATAGGATCTATTATTCAAATTGTCCTATTTTCTTCTATTATTAGATGACGATATGTTTACAATCTAAAATGAAGGCAAATTTTGACTCATGAAGTATCTCAACTAAATTTATTTGAGGAGCAGTGAGACAGCTAAGTAAGAAATATTTGTGAAAGGCTGTGCCTTGACCTTGATTACCATATTAAAAGGGCCAAAAGTAGACCCCACAGTTTTCTTCCTGTTCCTACATATCTGACATGACAAAACCCCATTATTACAGTAATACACACATAGCAAAAAATATTTTTTTTGTTTTTTTTTAATAAATTTCATTGCTGTTATATTATCTGGCATCTCTGGATAATCCCTTGGGAGGAAGTACTTCAAGATGAAGTGGCAAATATAAAATTAATGGGGATATGAAGTGTGGGGGGCCGTTCTCGGGTTCCTCGTGGCTTTACCCAGCAGATCCACATAGAGGATGATTAGGACCATGGGCCTGAGTGCAGGTGTCTGAGATGGTCTGCACTTGGCTGTGCTGGGGGAGGAGGTCATTTGCTCCACCCCTTGGCGTCTCTATAAAAACCCTGGGGCAGAGACAGTCAGGGCCCATTGGAAAAGGTTCCAGGCCCTCTCGAGGCTATCCTTTATTTTCTATCTGTTTATCTCCGAGATATTCTCCGCAATAAATCCTTCTATCTGATATTTCCTGCTGTTCACACTCAAGAAAACTCTGGGAAGCTGTGGGGGTGGTGGGTAAACGCCCCACAGAATGGCGCCATGAACAGGGACTAAAGAAAAAAAGGGAAAAAGAAAAAGGGGGGACTAAAGAAAAAAGGAAAAAAGAAAAAGGGGGGACTAAAGAAAAAAGGGAAAAAGAAAAAGGGAGGGCTAAAGACAAAAAAAGGGGGGACTAAGACAAATGAACAGGGACTAAAGACAAAGTAATAGGGACTAAAGATAAGGGAAAATAATAGTTTTATTACAGAGTTTTTGGCGAAAGTGTGGATCAGCCCTGCCAGTGGAAAGGCATGCCGGTGTTATGGGAAATATATATGTTATATATATATTGAGAGGCAGGGGTTTTATCATCGAGAGAAAAGGAAAGCAGACTGGAAGGATGTCCGAGGCTGCAGCATAATTCTCTTCTGTCAAAATTTTCTATCTTCTATCCCTTTCTCAATTTCTATCTGAAAAATAAGTATAAGGCATAGGGTAATAATATAGTGTAGGAAAAACTTAGAAGTGTAAGATTGAGTAGAAAAAATTTAAGATAAGTAAGGCAACTAGACAGAAAAACTCTCCAATTTTCTAACTTTGGGGGCTTTGAAAGCAAACTGGGGAAAAAAATCTTTGGGCTTTACGGGTAGTAAAAAAAAGCTCTTCTCTGAGCTAATGGGGAAGAAAAACGTTTCCTATGGAAGCTTTTGACCTGGGGACAGCTGAAATGCTAAGTCCAAGCTGCAGGAGAAAGTGATTTCTCCCTGAGGCAAAAATGGGGGTGTAAAAAGCCAAAAAGTTTAAAGTTGGGAAGTTTTGGGAAAAGTTGGTCTTTCTCACTTGGGGGAAAAAATCTTTCTCTTAAACTAAAAAGCTTTTCTTGGAAAACTTGGGGAAAAATCTCTAAAAAGCTTTACTCTTTCTCAAAAGCTCTCAAAACTAAAGCCTTTAACTTTCTCAGAAGGACAAAAATTAGAATCACCTGAAGATATTAGTATGGGGACCACCTGTGATTAGTTCTAAGGGAAAACAACAAACCTCTTAAGACAGCAAAACCTCTGAGTTCTTTCAAGCTTTAAAAATCCTCCCTGCAATGCAGGAGGCAGGGACAAGTTCCTAACAACCTCTTCTAAGCTCTGTCTCTTCAAGCTAGTAAAAGACAGTGGGTCAGAGTACCCTGAGGGAAACGCTTGGGAGAGGGTGGGTGAAGAGCTACAGAGAGCCCTAAAGGGCAGGAAACTTTACCTGAGAAAGGCAAAAAAGCCAAGCTTTTCAGTTACAGCAGAGCTGAGGCATCAAGGGTTTTGTTTCTGAGTGAGCGGTTTCAGAATGAAAAGGTGCTCCTTATTGTCCTAATGCAAAGATCCCCTGAAGCAATGCAAACTCTGTTAGCATTGTATCCTCTCTTCTGACCAAAAACCCAGAGGCGACTGGCCAGGTCTCTGAGTTGGAGTGCATTTCAGGGATACTAGGGTTTCTGCAGTTGTAAACTTCCTGGAGCCCAGAGCTGAGGCAGGAAGGTGCAGGACCCAGGGGAAGATTGCTAATGAACAAACAAAGCTAAAGCTGGTGGGAACAGCACAGTTGCCTGCTTTCCTACAAGTCCTAGGTTGATAGGTCCACAGCGGCAAAAAGAAATCTGAGAAAAAGCTTTCCTATTAGAGAAAGGACCTTTCTGGGAAAACAGTAAAGCTGACCTGTGTCTGAAGCACTTGTGCTGCTGAGTCAGACCGCTGTCTGGGGAAAGAGCCCAGCCAGGGCAGAACAGAACTATCCAGGAGTAAAGCTTTCTTTTCAGAGAAAGCACCTCTTTGAGAAAAGCTTTGTTTCAACTGCTTCCCAGTGAAATGAGGGAGTGTAGCCCTGAGGGGTGATTGCCTCTGGCATAAACTCTGTCCTTGAGCACCCAGACGAGAAAACGCAACCTGCTGGGGGACTGGACCAGGTGAAGGCCTGATAAGGCAAAACACCTGTCCTAATGGGAGTTTAGAAATGGCAAAAACCTCCCTTGTTAGATTTTTCAGTCTGTA
>CABHPQ010136846.1:0-14776 GCA_902168405.1 Peromyscus aztecus
GAAGATAATTGTTGTTCTGTTAACTGAAAACCACTCTGTAATTGCAAAAAAAAAAATTGCAGCTGTTTTGTTGACATTCTGAATGCTTCTAAGTAAATACAGTTAAAACAAAAACAAAAAACAGGTTTCCCCCAAAGGGAATTTGCCTCTGACTTAGCATCTTCAGCCTGTTAAGGAAGCAGGGATGATGTATTCTCTTCTGTAACTACTTCCAGCTGAAACTGGGGCATCAGTTGTCAGAACCCTGGAAGGCTGCAAGGCTGGTCAAAGGCTGGACAATGGGGTATCTATCAGAAGCATCTGATTAGCTGATCCAGGTGAAGGGACAGTGTAGACTCCTGTTCACAGCTCTAAAGGCAGTGGGGCCTGGGAGAATGGAGCTGATAAAGGAGGTGGACTAAAGTCTCAAGCAATAGCAACTTAATTTAAAGCATTAGGCAATTTCTACTCTGAGAGTTAAGAAGAATCCTGTGAATAAGGTGTCCAATCACAAGGACAAGCCATACAAGGGGAAAACTTGTATTTTCCATAGAGGCATATGATTAACCATAGCTGAAGTAAACTCACTTCTCTCTGCTCCATCTGGGAGGAGCGTGAAAACGTATTCCAAGAATGTCTTAGTTAGGGTTGCTATTGCTGTAACAAAACACCATGACCAAAAAGTAAGTTGGGGAGGAAAGGGTTTATTTAGGACAGGAAATCAAACACAGTCTCAGCTAGGCATGGTGGCACACACCTTTAATTCCAGTATTCAGGAGGCAAAGGCAGGCAGATATCTGTGAGTTCAAGGCCAGCCTGGTCTACAGAGCAAATTCAAGAACAGCCAGGGCTGTTACACAAAGAAACCCTGTCTCAAACAACCAAAGGAAAAAAAAACAAAAAAACACAGTCTCATGTCACCCAGGTTCTTTCTATGTAGCTGTAGCTGAGGATGGTGTGAACTCCTGATCTTCCTGTCTCTACCTCCCAAGAGCTAGGATTGCACATGTGTGCTACCATACCAGTCAATATAAGCAAAATTTTAATACAATTAAATAGTGGTTATATATTACCCACTAGTGATGTACTCAAAGAATTTTTACTTCTTAAACAATTTCAAAGAAATGAAACTTACATTATAGAAATAAATTCTTTTTTCTTTTATTTTAAGATTTATTTATTTATTATGTATACAACATTCTGCCTCCATGTATGACTGCAGGCCAGAAGAGGGCACCAGATCTCATTCTAGATGGCTGTGAGCCACCATGTGGTTGCTGGGAATTGAACTCAGGACTTCTGGAAGAGCAGTCAGTGCTCTTAACCTCTGAGCCAGCTCTCCAGGCCCCCTAGAAATAAATTCTTTAAACAGTGAAAAAATTAATTCAATAGCAAGGCTTAGTAGCCAGCACCTATAATCCTTGCATTCATGAGGCAAAGACAGAAGGATTTGGGGGTTTTTGTTAGTTTGTTTTTTAGTTTTTCTTTCTTTTTTAAATTGCTTGTACTTTTTTTAATAAATATTTTTTATTTTATAATTAATTTAATTTTACATATCAGTCACGGATTCCCCTGTCCTCCCTCCTCCCACTCCCCAGCCTTCCCCCCTACCAATCCACCCACCATTCCCACCTCCTTCAAGGCAAGGTCTCCCCTGGGGAGCCTGGTAGATTCAGTTGAGGTAGGTCCAGTCCCCTCCTCCCTGCACCAAGCCTGAGCAAAGTGTCTCAGCATAGGCCCTAGGTTCCAAAAAGCCAGCTCATGCACCAAGGACAGGTCCCAGTTCCACTGCCTGGGGGCCTCCTAAACAGTTCAGGCTCATCAACTGTCTCACTTATCCAGAGGGCCTGGTCCAGTTCCATGGGGGCTCCTCAGCTACTGGTCCACAGTTCATATGTTTCCACTAGTTTGGCTATTTGTTCCTGTGCTTTTTCCAATCATGGTCTTGATATCTCTTGCTCATATCATCCCTCCTCTCTCTCGCCAGTTGGACTCCTGGAGCTCCACCTGGGGTTTGGCTGTGGATCTCTGCATCTGCTTCCACCAGTCACTGGGTAAGAGTTCTATCATGACAGTTAGGGTGTTTGGCCATCCGATCACCAGAGTAGGTCAGCTCAGGCTAGTAGTCTATAGTGGAGGTATCTTTGTGGATTTCTGGGGACCTCTCTAGCACTCTGCTTCTTCCTATTCCCATGGGGTCTTCATTTATCATGGTGTCTCATTTATCATCATTTATCATGTTTGTTTTGTTTTTCAGTTTTTTGAGACAGGGTTTCTCTGTGTAGCCCTGGATGTCCTGGAACTCACTCTGTAGGCCAGGCTAGCCTTGAACTCACAAAGATTGGCCTGCCTCTGACTCCCAAGTGCTGGGATTAAAGGTATTCACCACCACTGCCTGGCAAGACAGAAGGATTTCAAAAAGATGGAGGCCAGTCTGGTCTACATAGTGAGTTTCAGGCCAGCCCAGACTATGAGGTAAGGCTCTGTCTAGACACAATATAAGCAAATTAATGCAAAAAAAAATGGAAATCGATGGAGGATGAAAGGGAGCAAACAGTGCTAGCAGGCAGATGTTTACCAGAGCACCAGGTCATCTCTCCAGAGCTGGTGACAAACCAGGGACTTTACAACACACAGTGTGTGACATCCCTCACCTGCTTGGTGTACTTACCTCAGAGGGCTCACTAAGCCTGAAGCAGGAAAATCAGGCCTGGGTTGACCCATCCCACACTGGGGGCCAGCACCAGTCAGCACCAATGCTTCTCTTTCACGATGTCATACATGACACACAGAAGAGAGGTGGAGAACTGAGGAGAAGCAGGGAATATGCCAGTATTAACACCCAGGGTCAATCATGAGGCATTTCAAGTTGTGGAGTACCCCACGACAGCCTAGAAGGAAACCCCTTGCCTGAGACTCTCAATGACCAGAGCATAATTGTCACCTGTCCCCCACCCCTCACCCATGCTGGCTGATACCCTGACTCCTGTGAGGATTCTCCTTTCAAACCAAGATGGAGCTAGAGAAAGACCCTTGTTTGTGGTCCAACCCAGGGTTCCAACCTACCATTACTGGGTTAGACTTGGACAGGAGCAGAAAATGAATACTGGTGTCTGTAGGCCAGCAACAAGCATGGAGTCCCCCACAGGCCCCGGTGACATAGACGTGAGCAGAGAAGGGGGTGGCAGGGGCAGCAGAGAGGAGGGGACCCAGGGTCTGGTCCTTGCTGAGGTGCTGCATGGTGTGGACTCCATCTCCTCTCACTCCGCTCCTGCCTCCTTCTGCCACACTGGAGGGGGGAACAGAGAGCGCCCGCCTGGATTCCACTGGGACCTCTGAGCCTTTGGTCTTCAGAAGTCTGGACCCTCAACAAGGACAGGACTGCACCTTCACTGACCCTAGTGAGTGATGAGTTGACATGTGCAGTGTGCCCAGCAGAGCCCAGGACACAGGTGACATTTGTTGGAAGGTTCAGGAGTCATCTTCACATTTTCCTCATGGCTGCCCATCCTGATGAGGAGGACACTACTTACATATCTCCATGTCGAAGACTGTTGGGGGAGAGATTGACCCACCAAGAAACAAAGGGTGAATAATGGAAAGAGACCACCATGGGACAAGTTCCTGGCCCAACTTAGTGGCCTCCCCAGGATTCTCAGACCATTTCTCGGCTCTCTCAGCTTGGATCTGAGAAATCTCCAAGTGTGTCTTGCACTCCTGATCAACTGGGTGACCTCGGACATGGACTGAACATTACACAGTCTCCAGCTGCCTTCCCCACTGTCCCCCACCCACAGGGGTCCAACTATCTTCCCCAACTGCCCCTATTCACCCACAGATGCTACAGCTGCCTCCCCACAAGTGCAGGAGACACCCACGCACTGCTCACACACACATGGGAGCCATTGACTGGTAATGACAGTTGGCCCCTCATGTCTTGACAACAAAGTATTCCGTGAAGCTTCTGTGGGGTCTTATTCCTCTCTGAGGCAATGTCCTCAGGCTCTCAAAGCTTTGCATGTGGGGCAGACCAAATGTTCTACTACATGTCATCAGGGGTCCACTGGACATCTGTCCACCATGCTCAGCCCAGCAGAACTGCTATGTTCAGCTCTTGGGAGGGACTAAACATCTCTGGCCCCTCCTTATACTTGGCTAGGCAAATCACAGAAACTTGTGACAAAGGTCAAAAGGGCACCATTGGCAGTCTGTTATAAGGTAGCAGGTTCCAAGCTGTTGGGACTTCCTGATCCCAGGAGGCTGTTGTGAGTGTTGGACATTGTTTTCCCGGAAGCCTGGGCAGCAGTGGGACCGCCATGGAGCTGCTGACTGGGTATGGCCTGGGGTCTGTGGCCATATTCACAGTCCTCTTCATATTACTGGTGGATCTGATGCACCGGCGCCAGCGTTGGACTTCTCGCTACCCACCAGGTCCTGTGCCCTTGCCTGTGCTGGGCAACCTGCTGCAGGTGGACTTTAACAACATGCCGTACAGCTTGTACAAGGTGAGGGAGTCCGTGGGAGATAGTAACTGAGGTTACAGTGTCTGTGGAACCACAGGTCAGACAGGGAGCTGGGTCCCCAGGATGGGACAGGCTAAACAGTTTCCAGGTGGTGGTCACTGCCAGATTTGAGGACACTCGGAACTCTCCTGGGCAAAAGTTTTTGGGGACAAGTCTAGGGGGTGAGGCAGAATGTGACAGCAGGTTTCAGATCTGGTTAGACAGGGCAGCAGTCATGAAGACCCCACGTCTCTTATGATCCTGTCACAGATGAGGTCTTAGTGTGGTGCAAGATTGGGGTTCAGCATGTCTGTCAGGAGACCAGTGGAGAGAGAGGGGCAGTGGCTTCTCGAATCTCTTGCTGCTGTGTGGTCTCTGGCCTCACTGCCCATCTCAAGGAACCAGTTACTTCATGAGTTATGAGATGCTGAGGGGCCCCAGGACAGTTTCCTGTCCCTGGCAATGTCATAGCTGGGTGACCAAATCCACTAAGTCCTTTGCTGAACCTAAAAGGTGAGATGCCCCAGCCACAGGGCAGCAGATCTCAGGCTGGGGATGGAGCTCAGTAGAAGAACAATGCCCAACATAATGTGAAGACCAAGGTTCAATAACAAGCAACACACACACACACACACAGAGACAGAGAGACTACACCAATGTTTCTGGTTCAAGGATCTGTGGGCCATCTCACTTCCTCAGTGCTCTGTCCCTCTCCTTCAGCTTCGACAACGCTATGGTGACGTGTTCAGCCTGCAGATGGCCTGGAAGCCCGTGGTTGTGATCAATGGACTGAAGGCAGTTAGGGAAGTGCTGGTGAACTGTGGAGAGGACACCGCTGACCGACCCCCAATGCCCATCTTTCAACACACGTGCTATGGGCCCAAAGCTAAAGGCAAATGGCTCTGTGGGGGCAGAGAGGGGATCAGAGGCAGACCTGGGGGACAGTGAGCAGAGGAAGGACACGATACAGGGGTAATGCAGTGAAGCGGTTCAAAGGCCTCTGACATCCACCACAGAGCCAACTTAGCATGCCGGAGTGGGCTGGGGATGGTCTGGGGGTGAAGGTGTGAGGTTATGGGTGATAAAGATCCCAGAGGAGCAGAGGACAGCACAGCCAGGCATCCTTGGTTACACAAACATGTATCTACAGGTGTGGCGTTTGCACCTTATGGGCCTGAGTGGCGAGAGCAGCGAAGATTCTCTGTGTCCACCCTGCGGAACTTTGGCCTGGGCAAGAAATCCCTGGAGCAGTGGGTGACAGATGAGGCTGGTCACCTCTGTGACGCCCTCGCCGACCAGGCTGGTGGGTGATGCGCGAGGGGTGCAGATGGGCACAGAAGACCTGAGCAGTACAGTGACTCACCTGCTGTTCCATTCCCAGGACAGCCCCTCAATCCCAGCCACCTCCTGAACAAAGCTGTGTGCAATGTCATCACGTCCCTCATTTATGCCCGGCGCTTTGAGTATGGAGACCCTCAGTTCACCAAGATGCTAAAAATATTGGAAGAAGACATGGGAGAGAACACTGGCTTGTTTCCTGAGGTAGGAGGTTCAGGGCAGCCCACAAAGCCATATCTATGCTGTCCATCCTCCCTGAGGAAGCTGTGTGTCAAGGCCATGGGAGAGGCCTTCTGGGAGTCTACTGCAGGAGGAAAGGCTTGGACCTTGACAAACCTCTGAGGATGGGGAGTGGACAAAGTCAGAGTTTCTAGAAAGGGAGAGAACCTGTGTCCTCTGTCTACTTGGAAGCCACACAAGCCTGTGGTGTCCAAGGTAGAATATTCGTTCTGTTCACCCTGGACTGTAAGTGCCTAAAGGCTGGAACAGAGGAGGAGGCAGGTGATGGGTGGGGACAAACAGGCCCTGTGTCCATTGTGAAAGAGGCTGAAATCTGAGACTGGATGAGATCAACATTGAGCTGAAGTGTCCAGGTCAAGAGATGGTCAGTGGGTGAAGGAGCTCACCAAGCAAGCTTAGTACTTGAGATCGATTCCTGGAAGCCACGTAGTAAGGAGAGAACTGACTGGAGGTGTTCCCCTGACCTCAACGTCATTGTCATGGCAACAGTACTCCTCACATCATGCATATACAACCAAACATTGAAATAATGATAACTATATTACACATCCTAGTTATTAACACATTAGATTAAAAAGCAGCAGGAACACCAAGCACTTTCCTTGGCGGTCACAGGTTCTGAACACGTTCCCAATTCTCTTGCGCATCCCGGGGCTGGCTGACAAAGTTTTCCCTGGGCAAAAGACCTTCTTGGCCATGGTGGATAACTTGGTGACTGAGCACAGGAGGACCCGGGATCCTGCCCAGCCACCCCGAGACCTGACTGATGCCTTCCTGGCAGAGATAGAGAAGGTGAGAGACTATGGGATGTGGTGTCCAGTGCACTGTGAGGTCCAAGAAGGTGAACCTATGAATAACCCAATGACCCCAAGTGTGGCCTCCTGGAGACAAGGGAGGGTATTGTGGGGCTTTTCCCTCTCTACTCTGAGTCTACCATCTCTGTCTGGCCCAGGCCAAGGGGAACCCTGAGAGCAGCTTCAATGATTCAAATCTACTTTTGGTTGTCTCTGACCTGTTTGGTGCTGGGATGGTGACCTCTTCGATCACACTGACCTGGGCCCTGCTGCTCATGATCCTGCACCCGGATGTGCAGCGTGAGTCTGGCTGGGGCTGGGAAGAAAGAAGAAGGAGGGGAAAGGCACACTCCTGAGGCCTTCTTGGGACACTTGGGGTTCCCAGCACTGACTTGACCAGACTCAGGCAAGGGTGATGGCCATCTTTCTCCCATGGACCCAGCCCTTAACACAGAAGTAGCAGAGGGTTAAGGGGCATCTGCCTGGGGCTCCTTAACTGGGGGAATGCTGTTTCTCCAGGCCAAGTCCACCAGGAGATTGATGAAGTCATAGGGCAGGGGCGGCGTCCAGAGATGGCAGACCAGGCCTCCATGCCCTACATCAATGCTGTCATTCATGAGGTGCAGCGATTTGCAGACATTGTCCCAATGAACTTGCCACACATGACATCCAGGGACATTGAAGTACAGGGCTTCCTCATCCCCAAGGTATGCATGGCCCTCCTACCGTAGCATGGCCACTAGCAAACAAGGTCAGGAAAGACCAAGACCACCACATCCTGGATTTCCACATGGTGATGGGACCAAGCTGGGTGCAAGCACATGACAGCCATTGAGCAGGATTCTCCAGGGAAGTGGGATGTCCAATTGAATAAGCCACAGGGGATTTTAGGAAGCACTGCACACAGGGACAGGTCTTGGTTTGGGACACCTTCTATCAGTAGTGAAGGGGCTGAGATGCTCTGGGAAATGGGTCCATCCAGTGTGTGCAGGAAGAGTTTGTGCATGTGAACTTGGTGACCCAGGGTCATGTTAGCCATGTCCCAGTCCATGTTCACACCATGTGCCTCCTGCCAGGGGACGACCCTCATCCCCAACCTGTCCTCCGTGCTGAAGGATGAGACTGTCTGGGAGAAGCCCCTCCAGTTCCACCCTGAACACTTCCTGGATGCCCAGGGCCGCTTTGTGAAGCATGAGGCCTTCATGCCATTCTCAGCAGGTCCTGGGGGTGCCTGGCTCCCTGTCTCTTCCCAGGGGGCCTTGAAGGGTGGAGCATCCATCAGGCCCCAGACTGACTGAGCCCCTCTCCCACCCACAGGCCGCAGAGCATGCCTGGGGGAGCCTCTGGCCTGCATGGAGCTCTTCCTCTTCTTCACCTGCCTCCTGCAGCGCTTTAGCTTCTCTGTGCCTGATGGACAGCCCCGGCCCAGCAACCATGGGGTCTTTATGTTGCTGTTATCCCCCTCCCCCTACGAGCTCTGTGCAGTCACTCGCTAGCAGGATACAGATTCTAGTCCCGCCCCTAGCTCACTCTGATCTTCCCACAATAAACCAGTTTTGTGGCTGCCACTTGCTTTCTCATTGAAACTCTCACCCTGTCTGCATCTGGTCCTCAGAGAACTGTCCACCATCACCCCTCCCCCTGCACCTCAGCCTTCCTAATGGACACTGTGAATGGTAGGAGAAGGGGTTGAGCTCACCCTAGTGCAAAGGTACAGCCTGCAGATTCAGCACCTGGGAACCTGACACAGAGAATGGCAAGTTTGGGGCTAGCCTGGGCTATAAAGCAAGGTTCAGGACTGCCAGAGTCCATACTGAGGATCACAGTCTCACGAACACAGAACCAGGGAGGGAGGAAAGAGGAAACTGAATGGGAAGAAGGGAAAGCAGGAGAGCAGGATGGGAGGAAAGAGAGGAAGGAAGGAGAGTGCTGGTGCCCAGAGTGTCGGCACCACGTGGCAACTTATAGATGAATAGAAATGGGTTCATTTAAGATATAAGAACAGATGGCAAGCCGGGTGCCTGTCCTGGATCTCGTTCTGTAGACCAAGCTGGCCTCAAACTCACAGAGATCCACCTGCTTCTGCCTCCCGAGTGCTGGGATTAAAGGCGTGCGCCACCTCTGCCCGGCAGGGTATATAAGTTTTAAGGGAAACAATAGAGATAGAGTTAAAACGGGCTAGAAGGAAAACAACAAGAATGAGAGAGTTGGAAGGAACTACAAGTGAAACATCAAGAATAAAGATAGAGTTAGATGGAAAACATCAAGAACGAGAGAATGAAATCACCGGGAAAATAAAGAATAGAGAATGCCAAAGAAGAGTAAAGAAAAGGTCTGAAGGAAGCCAACAAGAGAGTGTGTGACTGTCTTTTTTCCTAACCACTCAGATAGAAAAATTTTAGCACGTACCGACACTGAGCCCTGGGCTGTCTGGAGGTCGGTCCCCCAGGCAACAATACCAGCCTTACCCTTCTGTTTCTCATGGTGTTGGGAATTGACCCCCAGGCCTTATGCATGCTCAGCCAGCACGCTCCAGCGTGCCACACCACAGTTCATCCTCTCCATTTGCGGAGTACAGCTCAGGGGTATCAAGGCATCCCCACCACCACAATCCCTCCCCAGATCGCTTTGTCTGCTAAAACTGAAGCTCTGTACCCAGGACAGTAGCTCCCCATTCTCTCCTCTGCCCAGCCCCAGCACCCATCACTCTGCCTTCTATTTCTATGATTTGACGAGTGCAATCAAGCACTGTCTGTCTGTGACTGACTTAAGTCTTCAAGGCTCCTTCGTGTTCAGCAGGCATCACACTAGCTCTTCTAAGCTGAACAATCCTCCACTGTACTAATTAACACGTACGAGTGCTCACCCAGAACTCACTCTTCTGTCTCTAGTGTCAATTACAGTAGATAATCATGGTCCAAAAACGTTACTTGGAAAATTCCAGAAATGAGCAATTCTCAGATTTGGAATTGTGTACTGTTCAGAGGAGTCTCACTACATCTATGGTATTCTTTCCTTGTCTCACTCATATTGGACACATAAGGGTGTCTTTGCCCATATATGCATGTTATTGGGGATGTTATAGGGGTCTGTGTTATCAGACCTGTGCCTGCAATGTTGCAGTCTTTATGCTTAAGTAGGAAGGCGATGCTGTCCTAACACTATGCAGTATCACAGTCCTTGTGTTTAGGGAGGAAGGTGACGGTGTCCTAATGCTATGTCGCAACATCCACGCTCTTCCCTCAGTGCAGCTCATCCTTAGGCCTTGCATCATGCTGTGGCCTTGCATGTAGTATTGTGTGCAGTACAGTGAGAGATGAGAGAAGGATTCCACCTTCAAAGAACTTTTACTGTAGTGTTTTGTTATATTATTAACTTCTTGTTGGGCTTGACTTTTGTAAAATATACAGCATATGTATGTATGCATGGAAAAAAGACTCTATCTTATGATTGGATGCTATGGGCTAGTGTAGGCATCCACTGTGGGTCTTGGAATGTAGTCCTTTTTTTTTTTTGTAGTTTTTCAAGACAGGATTTCTTTGTGCAGCTTTGAAGCCTGCCTTGGAACTCCCTCTGTGGACAAGCCTGGCCTGAAGTTCACAGAGATCTGCCTGCCTCTGCCTCCTGGGTGCTGGGATTAAAGGCATGCGCCACCACCACCCAACATGTAGTCCATTTTTTTTTTTTATCTAGTCATCAGTCAATGGACACGTGTGATCCTTTCTTCTGCCTTTGAGAATGATACTGCCATTATCGTGGGCTTATAGTTATCCCCTTGAGCTTCGTTACAATTCTGTGGGTGTTGTATGCATGTGTATGCACACAAACAGACCAGAGGTCGATAGCAGCTCCCTATAGTCTCCTCCACCTTATTTTATTTAAATTCAATATTTATTTTATTTTAAGTGTAGGAGTGTTTTGCCTGCATGTATGTCTGTGGACCACGTGTGGGCTTGGTGCCCCAGAAGAGGGCATTGAATCCCCTGGATCAGATGGTTGTGAGTTACAATGTGGGTGCTGGGAATTGAACCCAGGTCCTCTGCAAGAGCAGCAAGTTCTCTTAACACCAAGTCAACTCTACAGCCCCTTCACCCGAGTTTTTTGAGGTGGCATCCCTTCTTGATGAACCTGGAATTCTTCATTTCAACTAGCCTGGCAGGTTCCAGAGCTCCTGGGATACACATGTCCCTGCCCACCAGCCCTGGGGTTACAGGTGCATGACTCGCTCTTACATAGGCCCTGGGATCCTGTAAGATCGTATAAGTGGTCCATTTACACTTAAATTTGTCTCAAGTGGACTCAAGTTTACCAGATCACAAGCAAGCAAGAGGCACCAGGCTCCTGCTGCAATTGCTGCCTGCTTGCCTCGGCACTTTGAATTTATCTTGGGGTGGGGAATTAGAGACATTCTGCTATGTGACTGAGCCCATGAGTCATGCATGGCTCTTGAGCTCCAGGATGTGTATTACAGAAGGGTCTGTGTCCTTGAAATTCAGAACCAAAACTAAGAGTAAACTTAACAAATAAAATGTGGGAACTTGGGGTGGGCATTTTACCAGACAATGTGGAAGACTGTACCACCCCAGGTACCCAGCTAACGGGGGCGAGAGAGGCATTGGTGATTAGGACTATAAAAACAATTGTTTGGAGCCTAAGTGGCATGCCTACCATTTTGTCTGAGCTGGTGCCTGACCCTGCGAGATTGTTGAATAAATCGTGTTGCTTTCAGAATTCTGAGTCTCTAGTGTTTATTATTATTATTATTATTATTATTGATTTTTTGAGACAGGGTTTCTCTGTGTAGCTTTATGCCTTTCCTGGAACTCATTTTGTAGACCAGGCTGGCCTCGAACTCAGAGATCCGCCTGCCTCTGCCTCCCAAGTGCTGGGATTAAAGGTGGGCGCCACCACTGCCCGGCTTAGTGTTCATTATTAAGAAGTGTGTGTGTGTGTGTGTGTGTGTGTGTGTGTGTGTGTGTGTGTGTGTTTCATTCCCCACGTTACCTTTTCTTTCTTTTTTTGGTCCCCAAACTGAGTCTTTCCCCCCCTGGGAACTGTGGAACCAGTAAGACCAGACCTCAACTGGACAGGGAAGGAAACTCAGTCTTGACCAAAATGAGAGAAGTCAGAGGTAAACTCCAAAAGTTAGGAGACTATAGACGTACAGAAAAGAGGTGGAAGGACAGAATGATAAACGGTGGTAGTGTCGATGTCTTCCCCGAGAGTGGAGGTTTGCTGGGAATTTGGGTCCTGCCTCTCAGGTGATGGAAGCTGTTCCCAGGGAGGGAGGGCCTTGCAAATGTCAGCCGCGCACTCTACCCTAGCTGTTGTTCACAGTTCTTTTCAGCTGCTGCTGTGACAATCGTTGACGGTCAGGGCATTGGGTGTGTCATTTAATGCGCGGTTAGAACTGCTACCATAGTCTTGGAGGATGTCAGTGCTCTGTTGACGTCAATCAGGGAAAGCTATTCTCCATCACATCCGTTTCCCCCCCCAAACCCCTTTCCCCCCCCCCCCCCCCCCCCCCCCCCCAAAGGAATGGATTCTGCCTCCGGCCATAGAGACAGGGCATCCACCCGTTATCCTTACTTCCTCCTTGGTACCCGCCCACCCCACCCCCACCTCTGCAGCTGTCATGGCGGCCTGGCGGTTAAGTTCGTGCGTTCGCAGCCTGTCGGCGATTCGAGGGCTCCAGGCTACCCACCTTTGCTGGAAATTGAGCTCTTCTAAGGCTGTGATCGCTCGGCCTGCTGTGGCGGAAAAGAAGAAGAAGAAGAAGAGAGAACCGACCATGGAGTGGATGGAGGACCCAGACCCCGAGGACGAAAACCTCTACGCGACGAACCCAAACTACCATGGTTATGACGACGACCCCGTGGTGGACGACCGGAATATGCATGCCGTCTTCTTCTTTGGTTTTTCCATCGCCCTGGTCTTAGGCACCACCTATGTGGTTTATGTGCCCGACTACAAGATGGCCGAGTGGACCCACCGGGAAGCTGAGATGCTGGTGAAACACCGAGAAGCCAATGGCCTCCCCATCATGGAATCCAACTGTTTTGACCCCAGCAAGATCCAGCTGCCGAAAGATGACTGATGAATGACTGAGTGAGACGTAAGAAGCACTACCTTGCCCCAACCCCCTGCCTGATTTTCTGCTCGCTTCCCAGAGCACCTATCAAAGGGATTGAAAGGAAAAAAAAAAAGTGTGTTCCAGCTAGGCCTGTCAATTATTTGGCCAAGGGACCACACCTCAGGAAGCCTGACTCACCCAAAACTATGCTAAAGAGATGGGAGGAATAATTTATCTCCTTAATGAGACAATGAACTTTCCTTCCCAGAAACCCTTTCCTGGATCACCTGTGGGGCCTCCACTTTGTGGTCTGCCCACTTTCCTGAGGCCGAACTTACAAAAGCATAGCTGTTTCTTTCCTCCTCTTCTTTTGAATACTTGCCAATGCTGGGCATTTTCCCTTGATGTTCTGGGCTCTCTTGTTCTTCCTTCGTATCTCCCCCTCCCTGCTTCAGTCACGGGGCTGCTCGGTCAACCTCTATTACTAACCTTCATGCCTAAATCAAAAGGCATGGCTTTCTCTTCTCGGTCTTTCTTCTGGCATCTGCCAGGATTTTCAGGTTGCTTGCCCTGCTATTTTTCTTTTAAACTCTAATAAAACTGTTCTTAAGGTTCCCTCTGAGTCCATTATTAGCTCAGTTTTGTAAGGTTGACTTTAAATTATGTGTATACATGTGTCTGTTTGTGGGTATATGTGAGTGCAGATGCGAGGGAGACCAGAGGCCTCAGATCCTCTGGAGCTGGAGCTGGGAACTGAACTTGGGTCTTCTACAAGAGCTGTATATTGGGCCATCTCTCTAGCCCTGTTCTTTTATCAATAAACCCAAAGAGGAGGCCCTGATTTCCCTGGTAGCAGAATTACTATTTAGGTAGAGGTCATCTGGCAGCCACCTTAGACCCAACAACTTTGGCCAGGACTTCTGACCTATAGATGTCTCCTTCGCAAAGAGAAACGGGCCTGGATGGGGTAAAAATGTAGCTAGGTCAGCTATCTTCAGAAATATTCAAGGTGCTGCACGTGGTGGCACACGCCTTTAATCCCAGCACTTGGAGGCCAAGGCAGGTGGGTCTCTCTGAGTTCAAGGTCAGCCTGGTCTACATAGTGAGTTCCAGGATTCTGCTCCCCCCCATATATCTATATTCTATCTATCTATCTATCTATATCTATCAATCTAATAACAAGACAGGAAATGTGCTGGACTGAAGAGCCCAGAATGGAGTCTGGCAAAAGGAAGACTCAGTTTTATTTCTAAGCTCTGCGGCAGTTCTTTATTAAACAAACATGTCAGTCACAATTACAGATATTGGGAACAATACAGGGCACAAAAAAGTGGTCCCACCCTGTAACTACCACAGGGCCTCAACGCACACGCTCAGCTAATGAAGTACATTTCCAGCCCCATAGGCAACCAGCTTGTGTTCAGAATCATCTCTATGGAAGGCACCTTGTAACTCTCCATGGTACTTCCTGCTGGGTCCAGACAGATCTCTTAGATTTGGTACCATAGAGCTCAAGGCTTTTCAAGGACCCATTTGCTTTAGTGCCTGTGGGGAAAGGGGATTGAGGAATGTGAGGGCTAAAGTTATGTTTTAAGTTTTTGGTTTTTTGTTTGTTTGTTTTTTTGTTTTGTTTTGTTTTTTTCTGAAACAGGGTTCTCTGTGTAGCCCTGGCTGTCCTGGAACTCACTCTGTAGACCAGGCTGGCCTCAAACTCCGAGATCCACTGGCCTCTGCCTCCCTCAGTGCTGGAATTAAAGGTGTGTGTTAGGTTGGAGGTTTCGGAACAAAAAGATCCCCGCCCACCCCCACTCCAGCCAGAAGCCAGGGCTTGCAGAAGTCCGCAAATGGGA
>CABHPQ010136848.1:8189-40513 GCA_902168405.1 Peromyscus aztecus
CCCCCCCCCCCCCCCCGCCCACCCCCATTTCCATCTCCTCCGAGGCAGAGACTCCCCCGAGGATTGAGATCGACCTGGTGGACTCAGTCCAGGCAGGTCCAGCCCCCTCCTCCCAGGGTGAGCCAAGGGTCTCTACCAAGCCCCGGGTTTCAAACAGCCAACTCATGCACTGAGCACAGGACCCGGTCCAACTGCCTGTATGCCTCCTAAATAGATCAAGCCAATCAACTGTCTCACCCATTCAGAGGGCCTGATCCAGTTGGGGGCCCCTCAGCCATTGGTTCACAGTTCATGTGTTTCCATTCGTTTGGCCACTCGTCCCTGTATTCCATCCATCCCTGGTCCCAACAACTCTTGCTCACATAAACCCTCCTCCTTCTCGCCAATTGGACTCCCGGAGCTCCACCCAGGGCCTGACCGTGGATATCTGCGTCTAGTTCCCTCAGTCACTGGATGGGGTTTCTAGCATGACAATTAGGGTGTTTGGCCATCCTATCACCAGGCTATTTCTCGACCATTGCCAGCAGTCTATCCAACAGCAACTTCTAAGTGAAGAGTTTATTTGGCTTGCACTTACACAGCTCATCACTGAAAGAAGTCAGGGCAGGAACTCAAACAGGGCAGGAAGCTGAAGGCAGGAGCTGAACAGAAGCCATGGAGGAGTGCTGTTTACTCCCTGGCTCTACTCCACAGCTGCTGCTGTTCTTAGAGATCATCCCATGGTCCTGGCATCTCCAAACTGCTGAGGTCTTCTAAAACAAGGTTTTACTTTCACCAATAGCCTCTTTTGGGCTCTCTTTCTGGCACCGTCTTAATTTATCTACATGATCTCTTTAATCCTAGGCCTTCAGCTACTGAGGCTGTACCTTGACCAAAGGCCTCTCCTGGCCTCTCACAGTGCTTAACCTCAGCTGCTCTCAATGACTCCTTCATGACTTCAAAGCCAGTACCACCTAGGAGACTCTTACACATGACCACATTCAGCTGTCAGCATGAGGTACAACCTTGGCTGCCTCTGGAACACTGCCTCAGTGTGTTAACTCCAAGGAAATGCTCCCAAGAAGACTTCACCTCAGTGATGCTGGTCTCTTTTTAATCACCGATAAGTTTTCAGCTCCAGCTGACCAACAACGGTTTCAGTTTACTGTTTCTGATCTCTTGTTAATCACAGCTGATTCTTCAGTCCCAGCTGACCAGGATCCTGATTCTTAACTCAAAATATGCAATGGCCCTGATAGAGTCTTTACGTGACTTTCAAACTTCACTCTGGAACCTCACAAGCCAGGCCTCCATAGCCTGCAATTCACCCAACACTCTTATCTTTCAAGCTCCCACAGATCAGCTCACAAAACTTTGAACACTCAATGGCTTTTCTAGCCGAAAATTCCTAAGTCCTTCCACAGTCCTCCCAAAAACACATAGGCAGGTCTGCCACAGCAATACCCCACTCTCTTGTTACCAATTTCTGTCTTAGGGTGGGATGAACAAGCCAGCAAGCAGCATTCCTCTAAGGCTTCTGAATTATCTCCTGCCTCTACCCAGATTCCCATCCTGTTTGAGCTCTCACCCTGACTCCTTTGATAAACAGTGATGTGGAAGTGTAAGCAAAATAAAATCTTTCATCCCCAAGTTGCTTTGATCATGGTGTTTCATCACAGCAATGTTAACCCTGAGACAGAAATGATTTCCTGAATTAATTTGAAGAGAACACAGACAAAAATGAATTAAATAAGAAGCCAATTTGAGATATGAAAATAGAATTCAACAAAGAGATAGAAATACTAAAGAAAACCCAAATTAAAATTGATGCTAGGAGTAAGAATTTCAGTAGGTCAAATGAAAAGATGATTTGAAATCTTCACTAACAGAATATATTATGTGGTAGACAAAATATCAGGGCTTGAAGACAAGGTATATAAATGAGATGATTCAATCATAATCAGTGATAAATATGAAATATTAATAGGACATAGAAAATATTTTGGACACCAGATCTATGAATGATGGATATAGAAGAATTCCACATCAAAGGCATAGAAAATATTTTTAATGAAGTCAGAAAAAATTTCTTAAATGAAGGGAAGAAGATGCCTACCCAGGTACAAGAGGTATATATAATATCAAATATATAGTAACAGAAAAGAAAACATATTATAGTAAAAATAGTAGATATACAGAATAAAGAAAGTGTATTGAAAGTGGCAAGAAAGACATATCAAGATATATATTAAGGTAATCCCACTAGGAAAAAACAGCTTATTTTTCAGTGCAAACTCTATAGATAGCAAGAGGGTACAGAAGAATATAATTCAAGTTATAAAAGCCCATAGCAGCCAATCCACATTACCATATCCAGCAAAACAGTCACAATAAGGAGAATAACATCTTTCCATGATGAAAGCAGATTAGATCAATTCATGTGCACCAAGCCAACTCTACAGGGATACTAGAAAGAATACTGTAGATTTGTTGAGAAGGTTAACACATGAAAGAACCTACAGAAGGCAAAAAGAATCCACAACACGTGTTAAGCAAATGAGGAAACGAAACCACTCAACGTTATAAAATCAGCAAAATGACAGGAATTAATATACACCATTCATTAATAATTCTGAATCCTAATTCCTGAGTCAAAACCCACAAAACAGCAGATTGGATTAGAAAAAAAGCTTCTCTCTTTTTTCTGCCTTCAAGAAACTCACTTTATCATCAAGATTAGACATTACCTTAGGGTAAAAAAATAAATGTGGTGGTTTGAGAAATGCCTTCCATAGGCTCAGGTAATTGAACACCTGGTCTTCAGGGGCTGGTGACTCTATTTTGGGGGGAGGGGGGCTAGGAAACCTTACGAGGTAAATATCTACTGAAGAAAATACTTCATAGGAGTCAGGGAGTAGGCCTTGAGAGTTTATACCTTTGTTCCACTTCCTGTTCACCCTCTCCACAGCTTCCTGCTCTGATTTTCCTGCTACCACACTTCTCCATCATTATGGATTCACCCTTTGGAACCATAAGCCTAAATAAACTAGACCTTCTATGAGATGGCCATGGTATTTAAATGTTTTATAATTATAAAATGTAATCACAAAATTAATTTAATTTATATATTTTAATTAACTTAAATACACCATTTCCCCCTCACTCTCCTCCCTCCAACAACTCCAACATTTAGGTCCTCATCTCTGGAAACTACTAATTCTCCTTTACTCAGACATTTTTAATTACTTTCAGCTCTTCACCTAGAGAAGAGACCCCCATGTGATTTTCTCCATCCACATTGACTTGTTAAATGGTGTCATTGTTCGGGTCTTTTTTTTTTTTAATTTATTTTATTTTATTTTACAACATAATTCAACTTTATATATCAGTCATAGGTTCCCCCGTTCTCCCTCCTCCCGCCCCGTCCCCCTCCCCCCCCACCCCCATTTCGATCTCCTCCGAGGGAAAGACTCCCCCAAGGATTGAGATCGACCTGGTGGACTCAGCCCAGGCAGGCCTAGCCCCCTCCTCCCAGGCTGAGCCAAGGGTCTCTACCAAGCCCCAGGTTTCAAACAGCCAACTCATGCACTGATCACAGGACCCGGCCCAACCGCCTGTATGCCTCCCAGACAGATCAAGTCAATCAACTGTCTCACCCATTCCGAGGGCCTGATCCAGTTGGGGGCCCCTCAGCCATTGGTTTACAGTTCATGTGTTTCCATTTGTCTGGCCACTTGTCCCTGTATTCCATCCATCTCCGGTCCCAACAACTCCTGCTCACACAAACCCTCCTCCTTCTCGCCAACTGGACTCCCGGAGCTCCACCCAGGGCCCGACCGTGGATATCTGCATCCAGGGAGGTCCCGACTGGATCAAGAACAGAGAGGGAACACAGGGAATGTTCGTGAGAGATGAAGACCACATGAGAATAAGAAGAAGCAGAGTGTAGGAGAGGCCCACAGAAATCCACGGAGATGCCCCCACAGTAGACTGCTGGCAATGTTCGAGGGGTAGCCCGATCAGACCTACCCTGGTGATAGGATGGCCAAACACCCTGATTGTCGTGCTAGAGGCCCCATCCAGTGACTGAGTTCGGGTCTTTTTTAAGCAGTCATACTTTTGAGATTTCATGCATATGTCTCCCCTGTCAAATCTGGGAGTTGCAGTCTTGCAGCAGAATCCCTGCTCCTCTGGCTCTTACAACCTTTCTGCCCCTTCTTCTGCAATGCTCTTGAACCTTAGGTGTAAGGGTTGCATTGCAGATGTATCAATTATGGATGGGCACCTCACAATCAGTTGTTCTTTGCATTTTGATTAGTTGTGGTTTTTTTAAATAATAATTTCTGTCTGCTGTGAAAGAAGCTTTTTTGATGAGAGGTGAGAGCTATGCGTATCTGTGGGTATAAGAATAAATATTCAGAATGCAGTTAGTAATTATTCTTGTTTAGGAAAGTGGCAATAGCTGGTACTCCTCCAAGATATATGACCTAACTAGGTGGTTGGCTAAGTTTCCAGTAGCAGGTATGATTTCATTCCTCTTGATCAGTCATTAAATCCAATGTGACAGCTATTGGTTACCATCAAGGTACAAGTGTGACTACAGATATCTTGTTGTGTTATTATTATGCAAAATGATATGATTCTTTATGATGTTTTCAAGCATCTGTAGCATTATTTATCCCTTGTCCCCCTTCTTCTGTCTGGGCCTTCCTCCACCCTCCCCACTAAAGCTTCCTCTCCCTATTTTTCCCCTTTCTCAATCCATTTAACCTACATCTGCCATTCCCCTCTTCTGTAGTGTTCCTCAACATTCCACAGTGATCCTCCTTTACTTTCATGGTTTCTGTGGTTAATCTAGATTATATACAAACTTCTGAAGATTCGGAACTAGGCACCCATGAAAGAGCTTGTTGTGTTTGTTTTTGTGAATCTAGATTACCTCACTCAATGCATTAGTTTATAGTTCTATCCACTAATCTGCGAATTTCATGATTTCATTTTCCTTTATAGCTGAATAGTATTTTATGGTATAGAAGTACTATATTGCCATTATACATTCATTTGTTGAAGGACATTTTATTTGCTTCCATTCCTTGGCTATTGTAAATAGGGAAGTTATGAACATGGCTGTGCAAGTATTTGTGAAGCAAGATGTCAAGTCCCTTGAGCATATGCCAAGAAGTGGTATAGGTAAGTCATGTGGACCTGTGAAGGAAGGGACAAATTCCACCATCAGTAAAATATCTGGTCTTTCTCTCATTAGCTTGATTATTTCTTCTGTTCCTGCCAGTCTCTTTAATTATAGTCACTTAGTCACACTCTTAATTTCCTCTCTTGATAATGAATTTTCATCCTCTACCATATAGCTAGGCTGAGAATTTTCCAAGTCTTTCTATTGTTTCCCTTTTAACTTGATGTTCTAAGCCATCTCTTCTCTCTCTTTGTAAGCAGCTGAATAGTCACACAAGCTGGACTTGTTGGTTTATACCTGTAATCTTAGCAACTGGGAGACTGAAGTGGGAGAATAAGGGGTTCCAGGCTAGCCTAGGTTAATAGCAAGGTTGAGACCAGCCTGAGCTACACAAGGAGACCCTTTATCAAAAAAAATTTCTATTGCATAATGTACTCTAATTCATTGCAATTTCTGCATTCTAGAAAGTCCTAGGACATGACACAATGCACTCAAATTCTTTACAACTTTGTAACAGTAATAGTACTTATTCTAGTTTCCAATTGTTGTATCGGGTCTTTTTTCTTTCGTTGTACCTAGCTATTTTGTAAAGAAAAACAAGGTTTATTTAACTCACAATTCTGGAGGCTTAAAGTTGAGAGGGTAGCCTCTTAGGAATGCCTTCTAGCTACATCAAACATAGCAGATGGCATCATGGTGGGAGTCCATGGAGAAAAGATCTCATAGTGAGAAAATGATTCAGAAGCCATGCTTGCTATTTTTATTTCATGCTTCTATTTGGAAAATTAACTAGGTCCAATTGTTGCTACATTAATCTGTTTGAAGGGTATTGCCCTCAATGACCTAACCATATACAAGTCCAATTCCATAAACATAGAATCATAATTTATTTAAATCATTTATATTTTCTTTCACATTTTGTACTTTGAATCCCACAAAACTTATGTATGTGTTGTCAGATTTACAACTGTATCTCTTTCTTGGTTTGAGTAATTGTTAATGTTATCATGTTTTTAATTTTGGTTTCCATGTGTTCACTGTGGGCATATAGAAGAAATACAGTTAACTTTAGCGTGTTCATCTTGTATCTTACAACATTGATGAACTCATTCGTCAAGCCTAGGAGTGTCTGTATACTCTCTGAATATACGTAATGTCTTCTGGAAATAGGTCTGCTTATTTCTGTGTGTGCCTTCTTTTCCCTGATCTTTCCTTATGCTACATAGTATTGCCTGTATTTTTCAGAACAGAAGAGATGAAAATGGACATCTTTACCTAGTTTTTAGTCTCCAGAGAATTCATTCAGTCTGCACTGTTACATATAAGAATTAGCCATGAGGTTGGTAGATGTTTTTCAACAAGTTGAGGAAGCTCCTTTTATTTCTAAGGGCTTATATGGGAGAAAAGTTTGAATTTTGTCAAATACTCATTCTGCATCAACTGATACAATTTTATACATTTCTATCTTTAACTTATTAATATGATAACTTTCACATATTAATCCACACTTGCCTGGTCATTGTTTATTACTGCTTCCTTATTTTTTACTTTTAGATATTGCTGAATCATATTTGCTAAATATAAATAGATTTTTGAGGGCAGTTAGTCTACAATGGAGTTTTCATATTATCTTTGTTTTGTTTTGGTAGCAATATAATACCATACTTAAAATTTGAATTGATAGATATTCTGAAAGAGATCATATAGAATTGGTATTTGCTTACTAAGTACTCCTTTTAGTGGAATTAGCCTCTGATCAGTTGGAACCTTCAGCTCACCACTGCAGGATCCAGAAAGCTCCATTTCTCTCTTCTCTCTCCAAACCCTGCCAGCTCAGAGTCTCCAAACAAAGGAAAGGCATCAAAAACCCAGTTCCACTTTCTTGGTGGCAACTGCAGCTTCCTCTCCTGATGTTGCCAGCCACCCAAGTCCCCCACCAAGTTTTTGACCATACTCAGGCACAAACCTAGCTTGTGGCAGACAAGTCATCACCCCTCGCCTACAACCTATAATGAATGTCTCCCTGCCACAGTTGGGTGATGTAGCTTCTCTGACCTCAATCTCTGCAACTGGAGAACCCATCCAGGAGTTGCTTTGCTCAAATAAACCTGTTGTTATACTTTTTCAATTCAGCTTGATTTGGCTTGCTGTGCCACGGAGAAACCTATAATGGGGGATGGGGCAGAAAACCTATTAGCTCCATCTGGAGATTTGTTTTTTTGAAGAGTTTTAAGTGGTAAAGCTACTCAAATGATCTAGTCCATAGTAGGTGAATTGGGGTTCTTTTATATAGCTCATTGTACCAAAGCTGTGAAAATGTCTATAAACTTCTTTCCAGTACATATTCCCTTATTAACTTTGTCTAAAAACTTTTTATATTTTAGAATTTCGTACATGAAGAGTGTATTTATATCATTTTCACCCCTTCCTCTCCCCCTCCATGTCTTCTGATTCCCCCCTCGAAATCATGACTTCTTCAATTATTATTCACATGTGCACATGTACACGTGCACACCACACAAGTCCAATTAATGTTGTCCATATGTGCATGTGTTTAGATCTGACTACTTAGGATTGGATAACCTATCAGAAAGAAAACTGATTCCCATCCTCCAACCCATTGATTTCTTGCAGTTCTTAATCTAGTGGAGGGGCTGTGTGAATTTTTTCCCACCCACTCTGGAACATCGACTGGTATGGTCACTGTGCAGGTCTTGTTGAGGTAACCATATTGTTGGGATTCCATAGGTATAACATACCTGTCAGGTCTAGAAAACACTATTTCTCACAGGTCATCCTGGTCCTCTGGCTCTTACAATCTTTCTGACCTCCTCTCAGATATGTTCTCTGTGTCTTAGGTGTGGGGATGTGTTGCAGATATATCGGCTGGGGCTGCGTACCCCACAGCCAGCTGCTTTCTGCATTTTAACTAGTTGTGTCTTTCTGTAATGGTCTCCACCTGCTATAGAAAGAAATTTCCTTGATGAAGGGTGAGAGCTACATTTATATACAAGAATACGGATAAGTATTAGTATTAAGAATTATACTGGCTTAGTAAAATGGCAGTAGTAAGTTCTCCTCTAAGATCCATGATTTCACTAGCTAGCCTCAGGTAGTTGGTTAGATTTCCAGTACCAGGCCTGATTTCCCTCCTATTGAGCAGGCCTTAAGTTTGATTAGAAAACTATTGGTTACTGCCAATATATGAGTGCCACGCTTACACTTTAGGGATATGTTACCATACTGGCCATTGCAGTGGTTCACAGCTGTTAGTTAGGTAGGACAATTGCTTGTTTCTCTCTGTTGGCAGCTTGCATAGCACTCTTCAGACTGTGAAAGCTAGTTCTCAGGGAGGAGCCAGAGCCAGATCAAATCTTTAAAGTCCTTTGTTCAAAGTACGTGGTGTCGTCACCTTCAACTTCTGGGAGGCAGCCCAAACAACGGCAATAGCTTATATATTTTGTGAGTCTCTTGCACTCACCTGACCAACAACTCGAAAGGAGGTTGCTTACAGCAGGCACTGGGGTCTCTGCCACATAGTCCGTGGCTCTTGCTAGAGGCATTATTTCCCCCAAGTAGAACTGCTTTATTGAAACTATATATAGTTTAGGTGCATATAAGTGTGTATGTACACTTAACATGTATTATATGTAATTTAAGTACATATAAAACAATATGATCCCCTATGGCTTTTTTACAGATCCTTAATGTTACTTATCCCTCCCTCTCTATATGTATTGATTACCCTACCCTTTTTCCAACTGAACCTCATACCCCAATTTCTCCCATTTCCCTTTTCATAACACTTGTTTCCTGGTGTTTCCCTTTCTAGTGTCCCACCAATCATGTTTTACTTTCTTGATTTCTACAATTACTCCATGTTATATGTCCACATCTGAAGATTTAAAGCAAGCAACCACAGACGAGAGAGAACATGTGGTATTTCTCTTTCCCTGTCTCAGTTACTTTACTCAATGTGCTACTTTCTAGGTCCATGTAGTCACCTGCGAATGTCATGATTTAATAATTTTCCTTTATTTCTGAATAGTATGACAATGTGCTTTGACCACTTTTTTCATTAACCATTCATCAGTTGAAGGACATTTGTCTCCATTTCTTAACTATTTTGAATAGAGTAGCAATGGATATGTTCGAGCAAGCATCTGTAGAGTAGGTTGAATGTTGAATTCTGATGTTGAATCCTTTGAACATCAAAAGTAGTATTAGCTGGGTCATATGGTAGCAATAATTTTTTAGACTTTTGAGAATTCTCCACACTAATTTTCTGAGTAGTGTCCCTAGTTTGCAATCCCACCAACAGTCAGTGAGGGCTTCCCTTCCCCACATTTTCTCAGTACTTATTGCTCATTGCTTTGTTGATCTTAGCCATTCTAACTGGGATACGATTTTTAACATAATATTTTTAATTTTTTGAGAATTTTGTACATGCATACAGTGAATTTTTGTTGAATCTCCCTTCCCAACTCCAATTCCTTCTAGATCTACCCCAACTCCTCCCAGCTTTGTGATTTTTTTTTAAACTCACCATGTCCCATTTGTGCTACTGATGTATTCGTGGGTGTGGGGTCATCCACTGGAGCATTGTCAGTTACCAGGATCCATACCCTTAAAGAGAATGACTCTCTCCCCTAGAAGCTATCAATGGTGAATAGCTCTTCAGCAAGCAGTGGGGACTCATGAGTCCCTTGAACTCTGTGTTAGAGTGCTGACGAGTTTTATCCTGTTGAGATTTTATGCAAAGAACCTCAGCTGCCGTGAATTCATGAGTATAGCATTCCTGTTGTGTACAGAAGACACTGTTTTGCTCTGGTCACCCCAACATCTGGCTATTACAATCTTTCTGACACCTCTTCTAAGAAGCTCCCTAGGCCTTGGAGTTAAGCTGTGATGTTGATGTGCGTTTGTGGCTGATCATGCCACACTTACTCTCTTCAGTTTGACTAGCTGTGAGTGTGTGTTAACCACTGTCCAGTGGACAAAGAAACTATGTGTATAGAGATATACATTTAAAGCACTTTGATGCTATGTCCATTTAGTGAAATAATCACAGTAGATTCACTCCTGTGGCCTATGAATTCCAACACCATGAGTTCTGGATGGATTTACAGTTCCAGGCATGTGGTGATATTTTAATTGTACTGAAATATGATTTTATTTGTATGTTAGTAAATAAAGTTTACCTGGAGATAAGAGATCATAGCGAGCCAGGGACAGCAGTCAGGTGGTGGTAGCCCATGCCCTTAATCAGATTACATGACAGGCAGAGTCTCTGTATGGTCAAGAACACAGCCAAGAGTGGTGACACAAACCTTTAATCCCAGTACCAACTGTAGAGACCAGGAGGTCTGTATAGACAAGCAGTGATGAGGAAGTCATGTGGCTGGGCTTAGAGCCAATGAGAAAGCAGAACAGGAAAGCAATTAAAAACACAAGTCAGACATTAAAAGGTCTCTCTCTCGGGGGAAGTTACTGCTGGTGGTAAGCTAAAGCTAGGTGGCTCTTGCTCTGATCTCTTTGGCTTTAACTTTGTATTTGGCTCTGTGTTTCTTATTTAATAAGACCATTTAGAAATTTGTCTACACAGGCATGGGTTTTCTCCTGTGTAATGGGCCCTAAATCTAATCAGAAATTGGTTGGCTACTCCCATAATATTCAGGTCACTATTGCATCCTGGGCATATTTTACCATGCCAGGTATCATTGTAGCTCACAGGGTTCACAGATAGGTAAAAACTATTGATCACTTTTTTTCCATAAGCAACCCCACATAGCATCTTCTGGTCCTACAAAAGGTAGCCAACAGGGAGGAGGCTTCTCTGTCAGTACCTACTTGATTTCCCCAAGTCCAGTGACTAAGTAATATGGTATAAGCACTAGGGTCTTTCCATAAACTTCTAATGGGCAACTCAGAGCAATGGCAATAGCCTATATTGTTTTTCTTTCTTGAGGGGAGGTCTCCAGGATACCCCTGATCAACTACTCAAGGGAAGCTATCCTATATTTGGCAATGGACTTTTTACTTGACAACCTATGGTTTGGGGGATGATCATTATTCCTGTGTGGATAATTCCAATTAAAATAATTTATATTATATAAATATGCTTGTGTAACTTATAAAACATTAAGTTTCCATATGATTTTTTCAAACTCTTTAATGTCAGCTATTCCTCATCCCACCCCTCCTCCACCCTATCCTTCCACCCCTCTCCCCACTTAAACTTCCCTCCCCATCATTCTCATCTTCCCTTTCATGTCACTTGTGTTCTATGCTCTTCCTTCCTTAAGAGCCTTCTTCCTCCTTCCACCAATGGCCCTTTTCTAATTGTCTTCATTCTATAGATACCATAAGTGAAACACACAAATCAAAGTCTTAATGCCAGAATCCATATATGAAAGAGACTATGTGGTGTTCATATTTTTGGATCTGGGTTACCTCAGTCAGTATAATGTTTCCCAGTTCCATCCATTTACTTGAAAACTTCATTAAGTTTTCTTTATATGTGAATAAAATTCCATTGTTTATAGGTACAAGTTTCATTATCCACTCATCAGTTGATGGACATCCTAGCTCTTATGAATGGAGCAATGATTAACATGAATGAGTATGTATCTTTGTATTAGGGAATACAGTTTTTTGAGTATATGACTATCTATGGCATAACTGGGTCGTATGGTAGATTTATTTCTAGTTTTCTTTTTTTTTTTCTGAACCTCAACACTGATTTCCATGGTGACTGCATCAGTTTTCACTTCCACCAAGATTGCATGAGAATTCCCTGATCCTCAAGACTTCTTTTTGTTTGTTTGTTTTCTTAGTCTTAGTTATTCTGGCTAAGGTTAGATGGAATCACAAAGTAGTTTTAGTTTTCATTCCCTAAGGATGATGGACACTTTTTAAAATATTTCTTAGCCATTTGTATCTGTTCTTCTGAAAATTCCCTATTCTATTCCATAGCCCAGTTTTTAGTTGGGTTGCTTGATTCTTTGTGATGTTTAATTTTTTGCTTTTTAAAAGTATATTGTAGACACTAATCCTTTGTGTGCACATTCTTTAGACTGCCTTTACAGTATATTAATAATTTCCTTTGCAGTACAGAAGCATTTTAATTTCATAAAGTCACACTTGTTGATGTTGGGTTTAGTACCAGGGCAACCAGGATCCTATTCAGAAAGTCTTTACATGGGCCTATATCCTGAGAGTACTACCTCATCTTTTTTCTAGAAGTTTCAGAGTTTTGGGTCTAAAATTAAGATTTTTGATCCATTTGGAATTTGTTTGAGTGCAGGGAGAGAAAAAGGGATCAAGTTTCATTCTTCTAAATATGGGTATATAGTTTCCCTAGCACCATTTGTTAAAGATACTGGCTCTCTTCCAGCTTTGGAATCTTTGTCAAAAGTCAGTAGACTGCATGTACATTAACTTCTGTCTGGTTCCTCAATTGTATTACACAATGTGTCTATTCTTGTTTCAGTACCATGCTGTTTTCACTACTAAGGCTCTCTAGTATGACTTGAAACCAGGAATGGTGATGCCTCTGGCAGCATTTCTGTTGTTCAGGGTTGTTTTGGCTATCTAAGGTCTTCATGAATTTATCTATATGAATTTTATCTATATGAATTTTAAGGTAGTTACTTCAATATCTGTGAAGAGTGATGTTAGAATTTTGATGATGATTACATTGATGTATAGATTGCTCTTGGTAGGGTGACCATTTTCACAGAATTAATCCTACTAATCCAAGAGCATGGGAAATCTTCCCATCTTCTGGTGTCATCCTCAGTTTCTTTTTGCAGTTTTCACTGTCTACGTCTTTCATTTCCTTGGTTAGGTTTATTCCAAGGTATGTTCTTAGGCTGATGGAGTTCTTTGCCTGATTTCTTTCTTGGTACATTTTTTTTGTTATATAGGAAAGGCTTCTGATTGGGGTATGCTAATTTTGGAACCTGCCAGTTTTCTGAAAGTGTTTTTCAGGTCTAGGAGCTTTCTGGTGGAGTCTATGGGAACTCTTATGTGTACAATCATGTCATTTGCAAACAGGGATACTTGACTACTTCCTTTCTTATTGATTTCACTTTTGTTTACTTGTCATATTCTAGCTAGGACTTGGTGGTGGTTTGTTTTATGTCAACTTGATACAAACTAGAGTCATTTGGGAAGAGGGAACTTCAACTGAGAAAGTGCCCCCACCAGACTGGCCTGTGGACAAGCTTGTGGCACATTTTCTTAATTGGTTAGTGATATGGGGGGTAGCCCTTTGTGACTGGTGCCATAACTAGGTAGTGGTCCTGGGTGCTATAAGAAAGGAGGATCAGCAGGCTATGAGGAGCAAGCCAGTAAGCAGCACCTCTTCATGGTCTCTGAAACAGTTCCTGCCTCTAGGTTCCTGACTGGAGTCCTTGCCCTGACTTTACAGGATGATGGGATGACTATAAACTGTAAGAATAAATAGTGACCCCCCCCACACACACACACACTTGCTTTTGGTTGTGGTGTTTTACCACGGTAATAGAAAGCCTAACTAGGACAGATTTCTAGCACTATGTTGAATAGGAGTAGCAAAAGTCAACACCTTTGTCTTGTTCTTAATATTAGGGGAAATGCTTCAACCTTTTCTCCATTTAATTTCATGGCAACTATAGGTTTGTTATATATGGCTTTTAATATATTGAGATATGTTTCCTCCCTTCCTACTCTTATCGGGGATTTTATCTTGGAGAAAGGTTGGATTTTGTAAAAGGACTTTTCTGCTTCAGTTAAAAGGACCATATGAGGCCACTTGGCTCAGAGAGGTGCAAGAAACCCATAGGCCAGCCTGGTTCCTTGCAGAATGGACAGGCTGCATATGAGGCTACTTGGCTCAGGTGGGTGAAAGACAGCCACAGGCCACCAACATAGATGCCATTATGATGTGCAAATATATGGTGGAGAAATGGGAGAAAAAGAGAACCAGGGTGGTTCATATGCTATGCTATGGAAAGAGGCAGAGTTGAAGAGATGAAAGTAGTGAAGAACAGGCTGATATGAGTGGCCTGCTTGCCACCTAAGCCCAGGGTGATGTCTGGGCTTAGGCTGCTGCCAAGGGCCATGTCTAGGTCCATGGTCCCACTGCAGCCAGGGTCTGTGTTGACATCCATGGCCCATGTTACCACCAAAGGCCAGAAGGATGCCCAGGGTCTAGTCAACCACCTGAGTCCAGGTTGGTGACAGAGAACCATGCTGCCATTGAGGCTATGCTGATCTGAGTGACCCTAGGGCCATCGTGACATCCGAGCCCCAGGCAATCACATAGGGCCATGTCTGGGTCCATAGCCCTACTGCAGCTAGTGTCTGTTGATATCTGTGGCTCCTCTTTCCAGGGAAGACCATGCCAATGCTAAGGGTCTGGGCTGACACCTGGGGCCTTGTTGGTGTCCAAGAGCCATATTGCCACTGGGGTCATGCCGATCTACACTGCCACCCAGGACCATGGTGACATCCAGGCCTGGGCTGCAGGAAAAGCCAAGTTTGGGTTCATGGCCCTGCAGTAGCCAGGGTCTGAGTTGATGTCCATGGCTCCTGTTACCACTGAAAGTTCAGATGCCCAGGGTCTGGTCAGTCACCTGAAACCATGTTGGTGTCTGAGGGCCATGTGACTTCAGGGGCCATACTAATCTGGGTGATCTGCATTACCACCAGGGGCCATGCTGATGTCCAGTCCTGAGTTGCTGCCTATAGTTATGTCTGGTCTGTGGTCCTGCTGCAACTGGGATCTGTGTTGATGTCCATATCACATGTTATCACTGGGGGCCACAGGAACCATGCAGGTTGAAATCTGAGGGCCATGCTGAGCCAGCCCCACCCTTCACTTGCCCTGGGACAGATATCTATCCCTGGCCCTGCCCCTCACTGGACGCTGCAGCAGGAGAGCTGGCCCCACCCCTCATGGGAAAGCTGCCTTCTCTACATTTATGCTACCCCTCAACACAGGCATGAGAGAGCTGGCTTTGATGGCATGGGTGTAAGAGAACTGGCTCTGCCTCTCACCTGAGAGGGGCAGTCCCAGTGGCCTGAACTGACCAGTACAGCTACTACCCAGGCCCACATTTTGGCCTTTGGGTTCACACACCCTCACATCTACCCCATCTATGACCTACAAGAGCGAATGAATGGATTGGTCCTGTGGAACCATGGCCATGGGATCTCCATGACTTGGGACAATGACAAGATATCTTAGATGAGTTCCAATGAGGATCCAGTGATAATGCTGTTCCAGAGGCCAGAGGCCTTGAACCAGACCAATGAATCATTGTAATGAACATTTGTGGGTAGGACTGATTGGACAAAAGGGTATACTGCATGACGTGCTGCGGCTTTTGATGCCACTAGGACTAATGAAGAAGTGTTGGAGTGGTAGGAAAGATGGAGGAGCAAGGTGGATTTTGTTTGTTTTCTTTTTTAATTAATTTTTTTGGGTTCTCTGGGTGGGGGGGACATTGCAGGGCTGAGGGGTAGATATGGTGGGACGAGGAGGTGAGTGGGATTAGGGTGCATGATGTGAATTTCCCAAAGAATCATTAAAGAATTGTTCTTTAAAATGACCATAAGATTTGTGTCCTTGAGTCTATGTGGCAAATTATGTTTATTTGTATGCAAATGTTGAATCACTTCTGTATCTCTGGAATAAGGACAACTTGATTATGGTCAGTAATCTCTTGAGTGTGTTCTTGTCATTACATTATTGAGAAATTTTGAGTTTATGTTCATTAGGGAGGTTGACCTGATTAAACAGCAAGAGAATATATAGAGGGGATGTTGTAAGCAATGCTGGGAAATGACTGATCCATCTGGTCAATTGGATTTACCAGATCAAGTCAACTATCCACAAATTTAATTAGTCACCTGCTTGATAGGAGGTAAGCATTACAATGGACTCTTGAGAGATATACATTACAAATGCTTATTAAGCCCTAACATGACCACATTATTAAGAAGCATGAGTATTTGAGATTGGTTTTGATAATTTTTATACTGTGTGAAACTTGGAGGTTACAGCTGAGGAGATTTATCATTATCATGACATGTTTTCACCAGAATCTAATAACACCATGGATCCTAGACAAAAATGCTTAGCCCCTTAGAGTTGCTGTTGAATTCATTGAGAAACTCCATCAAGGGCTGGAGAGATGGCTCAGAGGTTAAGAGCACTGGCTCTTCTTCCAGAGGTCCTGAGTTCAATTCCCAGCAACCACATGGTAGCTCACAACCATCAATAATGAGATCTGTTGTACTCTTCTGGCATGCAGGAATACATGCAAGCAGGACACTGTATACATAATAAATAAATAAATGGTTAAAAAAACCCAACATTAATTAAAAAAAAAAGCTGGGCAGTGGTGGCACATGCCTTTAATCCCAGCACTCGGGAGGCAAAGCCAGGTGGGTCTCCATGAGTTCGAGGCCAGCCTAGTGTACAGAGCAAGATCCAGGACAGGCACCAAAACTACACAGAGAAACCCAGTCTTGAAAAAAACAAAAAAAAACAAAAAACAAAAAACCAAACAACCAAACAGACAAACAAAACAAAAACAAAGAAACTCCATCAATTTGACAGTGCATGACATTACGTGCTCCTTAGTATAGGCAGAGAAGATGTCTGGTATGCTTACAATACATAAACTAATGATATTGTTTCAGAAATGTTTCCTCTGGGAATACCTTAACCATGGAAACCCAAGATCACTTCAGATCTTATTTCTATCCAGATTCCAAAAAATAAATAAAGGTTATATTTCATGAGTGTGGTTAATGATTTACATTCTGGCTTAGTTCACCATATAAAGTCATTCAAAGGAGTTTTTGTAGACCTTAGATTACATGTTAGACAATATGATTCAACTGGGATCCCATCCAGGTCTTGTCTACCATAATTCAGCTGCAAGTATTTAGGGTAAAACAGGTAGTTGTTGCTTTGGGTCATGATCAAATCACTGGGTATTAGCTAACTCACTTAATGGTTGCATGCATCCATGCTGAGCCCCACTCCTGTTGTCTTCTTTATGTGAAACAGTGAAAGCTAACTGGGGCCAGACCATAGATGTAAGCTTATGTTCTTAATGATGCTCATTTCTTTATGCTCACTATCTGGTATCCACTTGGGAATCTTACAATCATGACTGTTACTAATTAATATGTGTTTGTATGTATAATACATATATATATGTGTGCACAGATTCACATGTGAGTGTGTGTGTACTACTGGGGATTGAGATTGTTCCTAGGACCTCACACATACTGCACAAATACTCTGAGATGTATCCCCAGCCTCATGACCATAATTTCTCATCATGTATGATTCTTCCTGTCTTCATGCTGTTAGGCTGCTTTGTCAAGTGATTAGATATCATCCCTGGGCACAAGGAGAGGCTAACTTCACTGGATTTAGAGGAATCTGTTTATTCTAAGAGTCTACATTTCCTTTAATATCCACATATCACAGTAGATATTCTAAGACACAAACAGAGAAATATCAATGAAGAAAATTTTAAAAAGAATAAACTCAAAGAGAAAGACAATGAGGAAGGGGAAGGAACAATACATCAGGGGAAAGAAAAGAATGGGCAGTGTTGGAGTCTGATAGGAGGAGGAAGAGTAGGAAAAGGAAGATAGCATTAAGATAGACATTGATTTGAAAGGAAGTTGAACTGTTACCAGGACATGGAGGGAGGTGAACAGTCAGGGAGAAGACCATGCATAGATTCAGCTTTGGGTGTGCCCCACCAGACAGTGTGCAGACCAGGGTCCACCACAACCCTCATTCAAAACAGTAAACAAATATGTCCTCCCTTGTCCAGATGCCATTCACAGTGTGACCCAAATGACACAGAGAAGACAGATGAGGTTCTTTCCTTTTCAGTTACATGTTCCTATGCCTTGGCTTGCTGCCTGGATCTCAGAAGTAGGTCATCTTTGATAAAGCAATGCAGCTCACAGAGGAGGAGAGTCCTGTGCATGCTCCAGGGGCCCAAAGCACAGCTGTAGGAGTCCTCAATCCAGACCAGAAAACACTACCCTAATATAGTCACAAGGACTGTCCTAAATCCCCAGAAAAGAAACTCATCACTGTTGGTAGAATTGTGAGTAGTGCAGTCACTGTGGAGAACAAAACTAAAGCTTGCACCACCATGTGATCACAGTTAGTCTGTGGGGTAAGATGTGTGGACTCAGTTTTCTTGCACTGAGACCATGAAATTCCTTCTGTTTCTTTCTTTTGCTGTTTTGGGCCTATGTGCCTATGCCACATGTACTGTCTCCTTATATTATTTTACTTTTCTGTTGCTGTGATAATATACCACGACCCAGGCAACCTATAGAAGGAAAGATTTGTATGGGCTTACAGAGAAATTCAGTCCCATGTCCTAATCCTCTTATCCAGTTGTTTTCTTCCTTATTTGTTTTTACCTTCCCAGTTGCCTAATGTGAACCTGAAAATGAGAGATTGAGAGTAGACTCCAAGCGCTGTCCTGCCAAGTGGAAGATCAGTGTATTTTTACATCAAACTTAGGAGGCAAAGCCAGACTTCTAAGGTGGGTTTTACTTTTAATTTGGACAACTGTTTGACATAATATATGTACTGGTTTCTAGAAAGAACTTACCAGTTTTTCCAGATGTGTGCCTGTAACACTAGCCAGCTACCAATGGGAGTGACACTGTGATGGCTACACCTGGACAACTTATGTGACTTTGCAGTGACCAAGACTTGGAGAAATACAGATCCCAACAGGGACACAAACAATGGATTTACAGATACTAAATAAGCTGCTACCAGCAGGATCCTGTAATAGCTAGAAGCAAAGAGATATCAACCTACTTGGACATGCATGAAATAAATTGTTATGGTCCAATTTCTTTACGAGGTACACTTAGAGTTCATTAGAGTTACAGATAAGCAAGAAACACTAGGGCCTTAGATCCCCTAGCTAGCATCTAGTGCCTATTTGCTCCAGAATTCTGAGAGTTGGAAAGATGCAGGAAGGCTGCTAAATAACTGAGTCCACAATAAGAAAAGGAAGTGGTCTCAAGGCCCAGATTATTCATTAGATGAAGCTTTGTGCCCTAAACCAAGTTGATGGGGGAATATGGGAATATACAAGTCCCAGCCTATGGGAAAAGAGGACAGAAATTTCTCATGATGGGGGACTTCAAAATGAGCATCTTATGCTAAATAAGCACACCAGACATTTTGCCTTCTCTCTATGGCAGTGTCACTTTCTACAGAATGCTATATTAAAACTGCTTCATTTTTACTAGTCTCTCGAGTTGGTTATTATAGAGTAAGATTCTTATTTCCTATAGTTGTGAGGTTGGAGACTTGGATCATGCTGGGACTTGAAGCTTGTTATGTCTGCCCGCCATCCCCTAGCCTGTTTTTCTTTGAGAAATAACATTCTTTCCCTTCTCCGGACTCCATTGCTCCATGCTTTTTGTCTGCTCTTGTTTCTGCCACAGAAAGTTCTGGGAACTCTTGTTTTTGTTTTTACTTCAGTTACAATAAACATAACAGGCTAAGGAAATACATTTCTAGGTTCTTAAGTTACTCTTTTCTCTGTTGTGTATACTCTAGATTATTGATACTACTATTACCAATATGACTACTAATATTAAAAAAAAAACTGTTGACAGTCAGTCTATGGATAGAAAAAACCCTCTGCCTTAAAATAATCTTATAATAGTAATTTTGGCATCATAGTTTTAACAGGTCTTCCTTGGCTGAATTCTGTTGGGCCCTTGTAGACATCAATCTAACAGTGTTTTACTATGTATTTCTGGTTTCCCTCTCTGCTATTCGCGCTCATCCAAAACCAAAAGCAAGCCTGTGATAGACAATGGTAGATCATTCCCTCAACTTTATGAAACAGAACAACTAGTTTTGACTGTCTTGTGTTTTCTATAATATTTTGGAGGGGAGGAACTTATAAAGTCCCATCATTTACCAATATGTATGTACACAAGTAACATTATCCCATGTACTTAGTTTGAATTCAGCTTTCTTTTATTAAAGCACATAACTATCCTCTAAGCTAAACAACTGCCGTCTTCATAAGACCACTTGTGCCTTTTTATAAAAGATCACCACAGCTGGGCTTATGAATTATTGCTGTTCCTTCAAAGAAGGAGGAGATGGGCAAAGCCATTGGGCCCTCTTCTGAGTATTCAGCCACTCTTCCCAGTCAGTTGTAGGCAGTTCTACCTTAATGACATGTGGCCTTGGAGTCCTGGGGAGGACTTAAAGTATATGGGCTGGAGAAGACTAGGAAGAGGGGATGCCACCTATGTGGCCATGAAGAGGCCATATTAGGCAGTAGATTTTTCTAGTGTGATTACTTTCAGGTCACTTACACTCTTGTCGGTAATACCTCACCCATGCTCTATAAGTAAGGTCAATAAAGTCATTGGTTCTGTGGGGTAAACATTGGTGAAATCAAACTTTGGTTCATCATTGGGAACTAATGGGGAGAGAAAAGGCATTACATAATAAGCCCCCACCATCCCCAAGAAGAAAATTCTCACAACAGATGCTAAATTTAGTTGTGAATGTTCCTATGTCTTAAGAAAGCTCTTAAGAAAGAAAACCAGTAAATAAAATAAAATGTTAGATGCAAGAGGGGAAATATTTTTAGTAAAAAGTATTTATGATAAAGTACGAAATAGTTGGAAGTTTTTCTAGAATGTAACTGAAAGCTGGAAAGTTGAAGCCAGTTATGATGATCTGGACAAACAGTATAAGGTCTCTAAAAGATGATACTTCATGAATGATATTAAAATTTCTAGGGTCAAAGTTCAATATGTTGTGGTCAGACGTCTGCCTAAATCAACAGAGTCATTGGTATGCTTCTCATATGTAATTATAAAAGCTGGGTTAACAAAAAGAAAAATGTATGTTTAAAGGAAGCTTATTTAAAAGTTTTTGGGTTTTGTCTAGTTTTTTCAAAATACTTTAGAATAGTTAGAAATACCAGATTGGTAAGTGACCTTCTGGGATTTTTCTTTCTTTTTCTTTTCTTTTCTTTTCTTTTCTTTCTTTCTTTCTTTCTTTCTTTCTTTCTTTCTTTCTTTCTTTCTTTCTTTCTTTCTTTCTTTCTTTCTTTCTTTCTTTCTTCCTTCCTTCCTTCCTTCCTTCCTTCCTTCCCTCCTTCCCTCCTCCTCCTCCTCCTCCTTCTTTTTCTTCTTCTTTTTCTTCTTCTTCTTCTTCTTCTTCTTCTTCTTCTTCTTCTTCTTCTTCTTCTTCTTCTTCTTCTTCTTCTTCTTTTGTTTTTCAAGACAGGGTTTCTCTGCGTAGCTTTGGAGCCTGTCCTAGAACTCACTCTGTAGCCCAGGCTCACCTCAAACTCACAGAGATCCACCTGCCTCTACCTTCTGAGAGCTGGAATTAAAGCCTTGCACCACCACAGCCTGGCCTGGGATTTCAATAGTCATACATGGAGGCCTATACTAATATAGTCAGAAGGATTAAAAAAAGACAATATTTTGCCTCTTGCCTCCCAAGGTCTACTAGAATCCAGGGTCCAGAAGAAACTGAAGTGATAGAATTGCTATTATAATGTATTTACTAATATATTTGCTTAGGAAACATTAAGTCACACAAGTAGAATTTATTTTGCAACAGAGCACTGTCTCCAAAACACCCCAAAGATAAGTAGTCTGCTGACCAGGTCTGTTAGGGATGAGAGAAATTCAGGGTGCTAGAATGGAAATGTTTACTCACCAGGATTAACCGGTCATTGGAATCCATTCCCGTAACCAAGAAGATAGGCCCAACTTACAACCAGCCATAGTCCCTGATTCCCATACTTGAGACATACCTTTAAAGAGCACCTCAAAGGAAGCAGCTTAGGGTCATAACCATCATTAAGTCTAGGCCTGCCATTAAGTCCCCTTCTTCTTATCTGGAAAAAAAATGATTCTGCCAGGTGGGCAAGATTAACCTGGGAAACAGCTATTCAAATAATAACAACACTGGTGTAATTTAAAAAATTCTGACTATTTAATGTCTGTGCTGTATAAATCCCCTATCTGCCTGAGCAGCCAGACTTGCAATCTCCTGTCTTTGTTTAAATTGTTCAAAGTGTAACATGGGTCAGTACCCAAAAGAGACAATGACATTATTTGTAAAATGCATAAGTTTAAGGTATAGACAAGCTAATGTAATCTTCTGTTTGGGACCAACTCTTACTTGTACATTAGCTTCAAGTAGTCAGGTGCTTTATTTAGTAAAGATATTTTCCTTCATCTTTGTGTGTAGTCATTACTCACTGGAGGCATACATTTCCACAACAAGGGAACTGTGGGGAATTTCTGCAAATGCCCAGTAACTATGGGGATTCATGTATGCTCTTGTTTAGAGACCCACCTCATAAACTCTAACTAGTGTCCTGTCTACACAAAGGAGGGTTAATAAAAAGGAAAAAACTTTTCCAGTGCTTCCAAGTGAAGCACAACCAGGCAAGGCCTTTGATTTATTCTCACAAAGGTGCACCAATTTGTAAAAGGAAGGCTCAAAGAGCCAGACATTCTTCTCAAGCCCAAGTGACCTCTAAGAAAGCAAGCTCGCTTTAATTCATTTACTTGAGAACCTGGGGCTCATTAAGACTAAAACTTCATAAATACCTCCCACCTTCTAAAACTTGTATGCAAAGAAATGAAAATCTTTTAATCTCCCCTACCTGGTAAAACTTCTATGCAAATCTTTTAATCTCTCTCTTTTACTAAAACTATTGTTGACACAAAGGTCCACCTACTGAATTCCCAGAAGTTGATGGCATTGAGAAGTCATTCCTTTTCCCCTTACTCCATTTGTGTTAATTACTTAAAAAAAAAAAAAAACAGCCAATCATGAAAGACTGTGAGGTCAGACATCAGCCAATGAGGAAAAGACACAGTAATTGCCTGCGTTTATGCTATTAGAGATGAAAGTCTCTAGTATACTGGCTGAGTTTAAAGAAGAAAAAAAAATGTGTAATAAAATGGAATTGTGAGAAATGTGGGGTTTTTTTTGTTTGTTTGCTTTGTTTTGTTTTGTTTTCTGTCAAAGCCCACCAAGGGCTGGATATAAAAACTAAAGGAAATCCCTTCCCCAGTGTGCTCACTAGCTCAGTCTGTGTTATCGTTCATTGTTTTTGCAAAAAAAGAAATTGCCTTGCAGAGTTACTTTTATTTTGTCATGTGTTTCTTTGTGGGAAACAAAGAGTGTTTCCAACACCCAGAACCCATATAAATGCCAGTATGGTGGCTCCCCTGTAATTCCAGCCCCCCAACATGGAGACAGAACAAGATGAAATAAGCTAGCTAAGGAGATTAGCCAGATCAGCTAGCTCTGGATTTGATTGAGCGCACCTGCATCAATGATGAAGGTGAAAGAATACAGGAACATTCCTGACAACTTGGGCCCCCACATGCACACACATGAGGTCACACCCATGTGAATATGTATATATGTATGTACTACACACTACACACACATGCATCGGCACTGACAGAAGAGCTATGGTTTAGCGTAGTGAAAAGCTCTGGGCTTGATCTCTGGCATTTAAAAACAACAAGAAAGCTAGAGAGAGAAGGGAGGCAAGGAGAGAGGGAGGGAGGGAAGGTGGGAGAGAGAAGGGAGGAGGTGGGAGAGGAAATCTACCTGGCACCGATTCCACCTCAGGCATTGGTGGGATGGGATGGCAGGTCTACAGTTTATACAATTGGTTGTGAAAAGTGAAAAGGAAACCCAGAACCCTCAAATCTAATCCATATTATTTTGTTTTCTTTGATCGTGTTTTGTTTCCTTTAAAAATGGTCAACTGTCTCTTCACCACAGATTTAACGTTCTGTTTTAATCAGCATTATCACTTACACACTTATACAAGGACTCATAGGAAGCTCATTCTGCCGTTCTCCCACTGGCAGCAAAGTCTTCCCTGGGATTCTGAGGATGCAGAGTCTGAATTATTTATGTGCTCAGCAGAGCTGATGTGAGAACCGCTGCCTCTCTGTGCACAGGGAAAGATTCATTCTTTGAATTAGTTGCTGCTGCTGGGTCAGAGCTACTCCTGAGACCAAACTCTTGATTAAGTGAAGGAGAGGCAGAGAGGGTGCAGTGCTAATGACAATTTTATCCTTTGGACTTCAATCTCTGAGACAGACCAAGATGCTCAAACAATTGACACGTATTAGTGCTATGACTTTACCAGAGTCTTAATGCTTCTTGTTGCCTATTTTTATCCCACTTTACTGTTAAATATATAATTTTCTCGCCCTACTTTTATGCAAATCACATAAGACCAATATATGTTTATTAATTTCCTTTTCTGCCTGGAGAATGGCTGTGCTGACATTTCTGGTGATTTAGAGACACAAACACAAATGGTTCTCTGCTTCCTGGCCACCAGGACATTCTGCTCTCCTTTCTAATGCAAATCTCCAGTGAAGCAAATTAAAAACTGGGTTTAAATAAAGAATCCAATCAACCATTTAGTTTTTCATTCAATAAAAGGTGCTAAACATTTTGGGGAGAGAGGCTTCTGGCTACAGTGAGTTTGAATGCAATACTCCCGTGCCTTGGAAGTGGCAACTCAAATTTAAAGTTCATTGTAAAATGCTCACTCAGGATGACTTTATCATAGCCTGCCTAGCTCATCACTACTGAAGAGTGACCTTTCTTGTACAGAGTCTTGCTCACCTGTTGGAAGCAGCCTGGGCGCATCATTCCTCTGAACAGAACAGACCTGGATTCCACCTTGCTGGGACCATGCTTCACTCTGTTCTGACTGCCATGCATCTAACACACCTGGCATGTGACAGTTGTTTTGTGATCATCAATAAAAGACTGAATATCTTCTTTTCAATTCTTTATTCACTGAGAAAAGTACGTCGTGGAGTAAAAAGCAATACTGTATGAAAGTTTCCAACTGCAGATCCCAAGCCAGCCTTTCCAAATTCAAATACCTGCACTGTCACTTGATACATGTGGGAGGTAAAGCAAGCCACTTACCTGGCTTTTGCCTTCATTTTTCTCATGTATAAACTGTGGATAATGCCATGCATCTGCTGGCTTTGAAGGCTCTTCCTGTAACTAAGCTATCACTGGAAAAACTACTTGCAACCACTTGAAAAACGCCTACTAGAAGACCGGGAACTGTCAGAGTGGTGCCAGAATTTGCTGAATCTTTGTCTTTAAAATCCATTTCTTATAATGAGGCTTGAAGCCACCCCCAACATGTTCTTATCAAAAACAAAGCAAAATAGAAATTCTAGACAAGTGGTATATCTTCAGAAAAAAACACTAAAGGGGAGATTTTGGAGGGAGGGGATCATCTCATATTTCAGATTAATTCACATCATGAAAGCAAGGTGACTGTTTTTGCCATCTCTCTATCACCGTGATAAAGCAAGTGAGGTAAAAAACTTATTAAAAAGACAGGTTTATTTTGGCTAAGGAGTTCAGAGGTTTTAGTCCATCATTAACTGGTTTCATTATATTCAGTGCTATGATGACCAAATGAAAACACAGCTGCACACTTCATAGTGGCTGGGAAGCAGAGAGAAAGAAAGGGCTGGGCTCCCAATATCTATTAACGGACCTGACCTCAGTGACTTAAGTTCCACACAGTAGAACCAACCACCTATAGGATCTACAACCTTCAGACTGGAGTCTTTAATTCATAGACTTTCAGGGACATTTCAGTTTTCAACATAACATTGTAATCATCATTTTATTGACATTAACATCAATATTGGATACACTTAATAGGTTTTCTGTATTGAGATAATGGGTTTCTCCACCGACACAGTAAGCCAGATCCAGCTGAACTGAAAAAGTAAAAGAACAGGTTTATTTGAGTAAAGTAACTCCCAGGTGACTCCGCTGGCCCCAGAAATCAAGGCTGTAGAAGAAGAAGGCCCGAAGAAGTCACAAGCCTGAGCTAAAGCAGGGAGCTTATATAGCCTGTAGGTGAGGGGTGATGAAGTGTCTGCCATAAACTGGATTTGTGCCCAAGTATGATCAAAAGCTGAGCACTTTGTGTGGGGTCTTGGGCTGCTGGCCACTTCAGGGAAGGAGCTGCCGTAGCCTCCAAGAATACAGAACTGGGCTTTTTGGTGCCTTTTCTTTCTTGGAGATTCTCTGAGAGGACAGGGTTTGGACAGAGAGGAATGAGGCTTTCTGGGTCAAGCAGTAGTGAACTGTAGGTTCCAGCCAAAGAACATTCAGATTTTATTTTACTTTAGTAACTTATAAATTTAATACTTTAGATCTTTGTTATTATTATTATTTCAAAAATTTCCCATATAAAGATTTATTTATTGATATAGTTAATATATACACCAGTGTGTACCTGAGTGTATGTGTGCAGGTGCATGCAGAGGCCAGATTGGAACATCAGATACCTTCGAAGTGGAGTTACAGGTAAGCTATCCCATGTGGGTGCTCAGAACTATGCTTGGATCGTCTGGAAGAGCAGCAAGTGCTATTAGCCCGCTGAGCCATCTAGCACCCAACCTCACATTTTGAAATGTAAATTCTCCCTAAATTTATCTATCTCATTTCACAAAAGCCCCAGGTAAGTGTTTTAAAGATATTAATAATGATGTAATTTTAAAATTTAAGGTGAAAATTCAAAGAAGCAAGAACAGTTAAAACACCTTTAAAGATCAACAAAAGAGGATTTCCTCTTCTACATGTGCTGACTTAGAATTGAGCTCAGCGGTTCAGAAAGCATGATGTTGTTCATAAAATAAACAAATAGATTAATGATGAATCAAGTAGACAGATTATTTGTCAGGAGAAACAGCGTTCCTAGACTTTCACATCACAACAATCACTACAGAAGATGCTTGCAATCTTGAAAGGTAAGGAGACTTCTCACCACAAGCAAGTGGGTGATCGATTATGTAATGGAATCCAATCAGTTCTATTCTGACACCATTTCTGAAGTTAGTGTCCAGTTCCACAGATTGAGCTTATCCCACATTTTATATGGCAATCACAACTCCCAAATTGTTTAATTTATGCTTCTGGCTAATAAGTCTAAACCAAGGTTTCCTTTACAATCTCATTAGGTTTATCTCATAGCTTTGCAAAGCTCCAATAAAATTCAGGAGAACATATTTCTATAAAGGATATTACAAAGGCTACAGATGGAGAGAGATGCAAGGAGAAGTCTGGGAGAATGGGTTCAGAGCTTCTGTGCCCACTGAAGGAACCACCACTAGAAACCCTATGTGTCCAGCTATCCAGAAATCTTCCTAATTGGGCTCAGAGGCTTTAACATTCTTCACAGCAGAGATATAATTGGTAAAATGGGATATTGAAACCTAGCAAGGCCTGTGTGCTGCATTCTAAGTATCCCTTTCTCATGGGTAAAACATAGGACACTCTTGGAATTAGAAGAGTCTTGGGATTTATTATTGGACAAAATAGGTCACAGAACGTCTTGTGGCAAACTAAAGGTGGAAGAAGATGAGACTTCATAGCATTTGGGAAGGAAAATTCTAATTTATGTGGTTTAAGTCAGGAGCTATGAGTCAAAACTCAAAATATACTTCATGATACCACACCAAGAAACAGACTAGTTCATATTTTAAGACATAGTTTTTAAGCTTGTACAGAAAACAGTGGAGAAAAAGGATAACATTTTATCCAAATGGTATTGGGTGAATTGTACAACCTTTCAAAGAAAGCATTAGAGCTGAGCTGCTTATAAAAAGTTGTGTATGTAGATTGCAGACATAAACCGAAAAAAACAGAATAAATGAAGGTTGCAATAAAGAAAAATAGTTTCCTGACCTTCAAAGGAAAGAAATGTATATTATTGTGATGTTAAAAAAGGCTAATCATAAAATGAAAAGTTAGTTCATCAAGCCAATTTAAAGAAAGAACACCTGTTCTGCCAAAGGTATCATTCGGAAAGTGGGAGGGGCTAGAGATGTAGCTCAGTGGAAGGGCACTTGTCTGGTATGCATGAAGTCCCAGGTTCTATCCTCAGTGTCCACAGAGAAAGAGAAGGGGGAGGGAGGGAAGGAGGAAGGGAAAAAGAGAGAGAGAGAGAATTAGAATGAAGGAGTGGGGAATGGTGTGAAAGAAAAGGAATAGGAGTGAAAAAATATATCAACAATTCTCACAATCAACACAAGACTCATATCCATAATATCAAAAGAATTCCAAACAAATCTATAAGAAAAACATTATATTACTCAATTGAAAAATAAGCATGTGTTCCAAACAAGAATTTTCTAATAGGATTGTTACTCAAAAGGGACAATAAATACACGAAAAACTCCCAGCCTTGTTGGCAACTAGGGAAATTTAAACTGGAGTACAAGGGAGAAAGACAACAGCGTGGTGTTGAGGGTGTGGGGGTATTCTTGTTAGCAGTCCATAAATTCCCATCACTGAAATAAATTCCCATCACTGAAAATTGTCTGACATTATTACTGGAGCTGGAAATAAGAATCATAATGACAAGGGTAAACATATTTTGGAGACTGAATGACGGTTCTAACCTCATCGCACAACAGCAAAGGCCAGGACTATTTCTAGAAAACTGGAGCCCATAATCACATCAATTGTGATAGATCTTCTTCCTCAGAAATACTTCTCATTAATAATACCAAGACAGCAGCCAGCAAGGTACACAATAGAATCATATGCAAAAACCCCACACACATGGGGCAACTTAAGTGTTTATCCATTGAAAGTGTAAAAATAATTGCAGTGAATTTGGAAGACAATGTATTATATGGTTAAGAATAAATGAACTAAAGTTACAAGCATAATATAGTGTCTTACATGGTGTTGCTGTATGCAGGGGTGGTATGGCCAGATATGAAAAAATATATAAAGTATAATTTTAGCCAATATAAACCATAATGCAATGTCAGGATAATGTCACTGTAGTGGGAAGAGTAATGCAATCCCCGAAAGGTAGCATGACCTGCAGAATGTTGGTGGTTTTTACGAAGTAGGAAGTACGAAGTATCCCTAGAGCCCCTGGAAAGCCAGCAGCACTATGGAAGGATGTGGAGACTCTCAGAGGTGGAGCCCAGTGGGAGAAAGTTCTTAAAGGTGAATGTTCTTAAAGGAGATGCTGGCACTCTAGTCACTTCCTAGCTCTTCTCTCAGCTTTTTGGCTACCACAAGGTGAGCTATTTCTCCATCATGCCACTTCTTCTATGATGTACTGTCATAGACCCAAAAGAAACAGGGCTGAAACTTCTAAGATTATGAGACCAGATAACCCTTTAAGTTATTTCTGGTATTTTGTCACAGCAGAAAAAGCTAGCAAACATACCTCCCTCATTAGCTACACAAAATAATTACATTGGAAGAACAGCTAGAACATTGTCTTTTCCTTCTTGTCTCTACAGCAGACAAGGTTAATGATGTGACTGACATATATACAAGTTAAAGTCCTGTGTTGAATGTGAGAAACTGGGGATGCTTGTTTTGTTTAAGGATCATAAAGGGCATGGGATCAGCACTCAAGCCTTGCTTTACTGAAGATATCCTTTACTGTACTCAGAACATGTGTAAATGCCTCAACTATACTGTAATTTATGTCTCAACTATATTGTATTTTATGTATGTTATGTCTCAACTATACTGTACTTCAATTTCAGAAAATCCTACTTCATAAAACTTACCTGATTTGTGCATTCCCTTGCAGAAAATAACTGTGATGGTTAATTATAATTGTCAACTTCACACAATATAGAATAACTTAGGATGAGAGACTCAGTAGAGGATTGTCTAGATCACATTGATTTAGGTTCATGCCCCCGGGGTGGGGATTATTTTGATTTAGTTAATTGTGGTGGGAAGACATGTTCACTGTGAGTGGCATAGTTCTCTGGGTTTCGATCCAGAAGTGTGTAAAAAATGAGTATGCTGAACCAGAGTACACATCCATTAATTCTTTCTTCTTGCTCTTGATTGTGGATATGATGTGACCTGTTGTTCCAAGTCCCTGCCACCTTGAATCCCCCCACAGTAGTGGATTATAATCAGGAATTGTGAGCCAAATAAACTATTCCTCCCAAATGAAACTAAGATTAATGCCAAATCAAGAGACTCAAGAATGGGTTATCTTTATTACTAGAAGAAGCCATATAAAAAAACAAACTAGTAGAAATTTGAAATAAACTCTAAATAAAAACAATTAAGATTGGAAACCATAGCTATGTTATCAAAGGATGCTATGGTCCAGTGTTCTGTTTCTGGGAATTCAGTAAGAAAATGATTCTACAGAGACCAAGGAGGAAGGGGTGGGTCTTTCTACTCACAGCCAAGGGTGCCTACACTCCCCTGAGCATCTGTACATGCATCCACAAGGGGCAGTGTCTCTCCCATTGCTTCTGCTGTGAATTAATTACAAGTGGGTGGGATTAATGACCTCAAAACACTTATCTCATTTATTGACAAAGTAAAAACTTGGGAGCAAGATATATGCACACTAATTTTTTAAAGTGGAGAATGCTTAAGCAAACACAATGTAGATATTAGGTCCAAAGTGGCTCCCCAAAACTTCAGTACTGCTGATAATATTGTAAATCATAGTCTGGGCTCAGCTCAGGTTGGATTCTGACTAGGTAAACAGAAGGATTGCTGACAGATAAATAAAAGCTTACACTCAGCATTCCTTACAAACCTTGTAAAGCAGATTTTGGTTTATCAGGAAAAGCCCCAACTTCTCTTATTGGCCCCTCTAGCCAACTTCCTCCACAGTGAGGCATCTAGTTCTTTATTCACTCAGACAAGTCCATAGCAGATCTAACTCCCCAGGCTATCCTGGCTCGCATGCCCACCCCCTACTACTCTAACTCCCAGGCTGTTCCAGCTCACAGGATCCTTCCCACCACAATCTGTCTCTTTAAAATTGGCAGGTTCTCCCCACTTTTTTTGCTATTCTCTCTGCTCACTGCCCCCCCAGAGATAGCCTTGGCAGTTTGAATAAACCTCTTTTTCTATTCACAGAATGTTCTAGTTTGGTGGTTTCACTGTGCCCAGACTTACAGTAGGGGAGAAGAGCCTGGAACTCCAAATCCCATGGTTTCAATTAGTAAAGCACATACTCCTTTTCCTCAAAAGTTAGAAAAGAGCATAATTGAATCGTATTCCAGTTCAGAGGTTAAAGATGATGGTATTTATTATTATTCGCATCTTTAATTCTGTTTACATTGGCTTTACAATTAAACAGATAACATTGATTTACAAAGAGTTTCTTTTTTTGAATTTATTTTATTTTATTTTACAATATAATTTAATTTTACATATCAGCCATGGATTCCCTTGTTCTCCCCCATCCCGCCCCCACTCCCACCTCCTCCAGGGCAAAGACTCCCCCGAGAATTGAGATCAACCTGGTGGACTCAGTCCAGGCAGGTCTAGTCCCGTCCTCCCAGGCTGAGCCAAGCGTCTCTGCTAAGCCCCAGGTTTCAAACAGCCAATTCATGCACTGAGCACAGGACATGGTCCCACTGCCTGGATGCCTCCCAAACAGATCAAGCCAATCAATTGTCTCACCTATTCAGAGGGCCTGATCCAGTTGGGAGCCCCTCAGCCATTGGTTCATAGTTCATGTGTTTCCATTCGTTTGGCTATTTGTCCTTGTACTTTATCCAACATTGGTCTCAACAATTCTCGCTCATATAAACCCTCCTCTTTCTCGCCAATTGGACTGCCAGAGCTCCATCCGGGGCCTGACCATGGATCTCTGCATCCAGTTCCCTCAGTCATTGGATGGGGTTTCTAGCATGACAATTAGGGTGTTTGGCTATCCTATCACCAGAGTAGGTCAGTTCGGGCTATTTCTCGACTATTGCCAGCAGTCTATTGTGGGGGCATCTTTGTGGATTTCTGTGGGCTTCTCTAGCACTTTGCTTCTTCCTATTCTCATGTGGTCTTCACTTACCATGAACATTCCTTGTTTTCCCTCTCTGTTCTTGATCCAGTTGAGATCTCCCGCTCCTCCAAGCTCTCTTTCCCTCGCCCCTCGCCCTTCATTACCCCCACTCACGTCCAGACTGTTCATGTAGATCTCATCCATTTCTCTGTCATTGGGTGATCCCCATGTCTTTCTTGGGGTCCTGTTTTCCAGGTAGCCTCCCTGGTGTTGAG